>RCHF01001207.1:0-21244 GCA_003987895.1 Neonothopanus nambi | reverse complement strand
ATATATGGTCATATATGGATATATTAGGCTGTCAGGCTCAGCACTGGCACATATATCCATATCGGCATAAAGTTCTGGCAGCAGCATATATACCTATATCAGCATAAATGTTAGGCCTCAACAATCTCGTACTAGCTAAATAACTAAGTAGAAACTGTCAGTAAGATAAAATATAATAAATGATACTGTTTTAACATCGAGAAAGACTGCTAGGCAGTACTTTGACAAACATAGACCTGAGATTACAGGCTTCCTACAAGATCTAACATACGTGGGCTCAATACTTGGGATTGAGGACGCAAACGTTAGGATATTTGGGATTGAGGACGCAAACGTTAGGATATTTGGGATCGATGTCGATAGAAATGAGAAAAGAGCAAAGAAATGAGATTGAGATGAGAAAGAAGCTAGAAACAAGATAGTAACAGTGAGAAGAAACATTTATTTTGCAAATAGTGGTTGTACATGAATGTCTATGTCTTATATACTACAATGTAATTGGAAATATGTATGGCAATGGGATCTAATCATGGTAAGAATGGTCCTAACTACTGGTATGTGCACATGGTCTATTGTACTTGTAACTGATGGCAGGCAGCGCATTTGAAATAGCTAATATCAATGGGGAATTGGGATCAGAGTCTCGGATTGAAAAGTGAAGTGAATATGAGATCTATGGGTTTGGAATAAGTACGTTGAATAGCTCCTGACTCGAAATAGTAATTTGAAAGAAATTTGTGGTCCCGCAGATTGGTACAGGTTGTAACAATAAAGTTCCAGCAGATATGGTGCCATATATGTGGTGGTGGGATGACAAGGGCAAGCCACTTTGTTGGTGGCATTCAAATGGGTTTCCTGAAAGGGACTGCAGAGGCCGGCATGATTGGCCAGCAAAGCTTCTCCTTTTGGAAACTCCAGCAGCTCTGTCCTGGCTCTGGTCTTCCAGCTATACAGTAACTCTCAGTCTTTCACCATGATAGCTCTACATGTCAATGTTGTGTCTAGTCAATAAATTCAAGGCAGTAACTCATGAGAGAAAGAACTTAGAAGCTATCACTTGTGTCAAGCAAAGCATTTGAAAGCATCAAAGAAGGTTCCAATAAATAAATGGGTCAAGTGCAGACTTGCTCTTTAAAGACTTATATTTCTCTTAGGTCTCAATGGTTCCATGTGTGTCTAAGTCAGCAAGTAGTTGATCTGATCTGGCAAAAAACTAATCACTATACAGATTCTACAGAAATTATAAGTGCAAAAGATGCTTGCAGGCAATTTTTCATCAGATCACAGCATTCAATGGAAGGAAATGAGGTGCTGTGTGCTCACAGGAAGCTTTGAGTAATCAGCACCTTCACTTTGCTACTTATATCCAAACTAGTTCTAAGAATATTACAATAACAGCTAATAGTAAAATTAAAATCAATATCAGCAGGTATAGAATAGGTTAATCACTTGAATCAGGGATATAAACTTAAATCTGTATCAAGGTAGCTCAAATGTAAATGAAAGCTGGGCTAAAGGGTAGCCATGGTTTAATTTCTAAATTCTGGAAATCTTGATTTAAGAGATGAAGAAATCAACTAATATCCAGAGAGAGATATAGAGATGAAAGGGATTCAAGGATTCTTCTCTTAAGGTTGAAGGTACTGTGCACTAGTTGTGCATCACTTGTGTACCTGGAAGCTAAGTTTTTGCATTTGGCAGTTATTTACTGCTTTGACTGCTTATTAATTCTGTCTCTTACTGCCAAATTCATTGGAGACTTCATGTACTTGCTACAGTAGCTAAACCTTTCTTGAGGTTTGGAGCTTAAAAAAGTTGTCTTCAGATCAAACATCCACTGTTCTATTACTACAGTGGCAACCAAAGCACAATATGTATTAAGGAAGTCAACGTAGTATTTATGCCATGTATTTATTTATTTCTGGCCATGTTTGTATGAATCTATACAATCCAACTGTCAACTGATGACCTCTATGTCTCAGTCTTTGGATAATCACTTGGGTCTACCAGTGATTGACCAAATTAAATAGCTGATACTATGTGTCCATCTCCTACATAATCATCCTCAGGATTTGCTGCAATATAACGAAGATGAATCACAAGTTGGCAGCACAGAATTGTGTGTATAACTCGCAGAGGACTGTTCAGAGAATTATCTGTGAAATATCCCTCCTGTTGAAGCAAGACATACTCACGTATCCAACAGTAATGAGAGCTCAGCCTAGATAAGTGATTAGTCTGATAAGAAATCTGAGCAGATAATCTAATGACTGACTGGTGCAGAAAGGAGCACTACTACATTGGCAATTGTTATTGCTGTATGTTGACATTAAAATTCAGTACTTTTCATCATAACAGCAAGATACATACGAAGTATACAGAGATAATACAATATGCCTAAAGAATTTAGACAAAAATTCTAGTTCATGAAAGAAATGAAATGCAATGCATGAATAGACTTACCATCACGATAAAATACAAATGTAAGTCTTGCATGTGTAATCATCTTTCTGGAGTCTACATCTACAGCAGGGCATGCAGTGAGCATACACTAGAGTATATTCAAAGATGCTGCCTACATAGCTGAAAAGCTCTCCATACTGTAACTAGAACAATGACTGAACATAGTAAGGAGGTCAGAGGCAAAATGTCTCTCTATATTAATTTGATATCACCTACTTGTTTCATTAACTAGCAGAAAAATATAAGAAGCCAGTCCAATGTCACTTGATCCTACAAGCAAACATGAAGGCATAGTGGATAGYRAAGGWTYCWRKATGCAMMTAAGSARATTSATKWCWSAMAWGTMTARYGCATATAGTTCTGCTGTGGTCATGTTGAGTGACTGCAGTCGCATACTTGTTGGAAGTGGTATGTATATGGTTTACTATAAATCTTATCTATCTCTGTGCATCTTCTTCAGGAGTGTTGACTGACAAATACCCTATCTCGTTGCTGACATACTATAGTACTACTGCAGGATATGTCGGTCGGTAAGTATCTCACTGCTTGGTACTGTAATTCTGCTGTACTCACATTTATGAGTTTCCTTGATAGTTCTTTAAATCCAGGTAATCTAATCACTTTAATTCAGATGATCCCCAGGTTGTTGCATGAGTGGAATGTATATGTACTCATACTCTATGCAAGTGCATAGATGTTTCAGTCAGACATATGTGACTCTGAACACATGTATGAGTTTCTTTGTTAATTCTTTAAATTTGAGTAATTTAATCACTTTAGTTCAGATGATCCCGTTGTTGCCAAAGTGCCATGTATATGTACTCATACTCTATGCAAGTGCATAGATGTTTTGGTCAGACATTCGGGACTCTGAATATATAGTTTGTATTGCCACACCATTGTCGATCCCAGGCTTCTGTATACACTTACATGTAATAACCATAATCCTACTACTATATAATGCTTTGCCTGAGCATACAATTCCTCCCAATTCCCCCATCCCCATAACCAAACCAAGACCATCCTCAACTTGATGCAGGCTACAGATTCAGACAAAAAGCCCACGGTGCATTGAGAAGTCTTTTGTATTCAATTACTAAAATTACTAATGCACCCACCTCTCATAGTCTAAATTCAAGATGATCCTTGACTTGGTGCAAGCTATGGGTTCAGGCCAAGAACCCAAGGTGCATTGAGAGATCTTTAGTATTCATTTACTAACGTGCTTGCCTCTTTAGCCTAAACCTCGGAAGAGCTTTCAGAGTTACTTCCCTTGCAACTTCACAGGGCCTTAGGCTAAGTACCTCAAAACTCACATGCACGGCTATATTCTTGCACTCAAGAATCATTACTACCCGGAGGTGGAAGTCAAACTATTTCTGGATGACATACATAATGATCTTTTGTACGAATTCCATGACATGAATATCCATATGAAGGCTGGAAAAAGAGATGAGTAATGGTATTATGCACATGCCAGTCAAAGAGAGGTACATTGCTTACCTTCTAAAGACAGCCTCTAGCTCATTTGTTATATAGCAAATTTGTCATGAAATGTATGACCTCACCAAACTGTACTTTGAGTTCAATGACATTGATGCCAGCAAGGCTTGGCAGATGGGGAAAATGGAGGGAAAGCCTTGCTGGGAAAATAAAGACATAGTCATATAAAGTCATTACATTTGAAAGTGCTTCATCAACCTGATTTTATTATCTTCCATATTGCTTGTGAATTTCAATGAGAAAAAGTTGTATACATTGTTTTGGGGCCTTGGTATCACATGATCTTTTTAGCCAGCAGCTGCAAACAACTTCTGTTGATTGTCGACGAGTAGTGCTAATGTCTTGCAAGAGAAAGTCTCAACCTCAGATTTTGAGACACAGGGTCTCAGATCTTACATCTTCTCCTTCTACATCTTTAGCACTTCCTCTGTCCTCAAGTCCTATAGCTCATGCCGCTCCTCCATCTTCTGCCACTGTATATAAACGATACTGCCACACCAAACTTCATGTGGGAGCTGGTGATGGTCCAGCATCCAGGCAGACAGCATATTCTATAATGCCTCATTCTCCATCACAGCCAGTCTCCATGTCTGAAACGCCGTGGCTATCTTCAGGGTTGGATACGGATGTAACAAATGCACCACACAGCCTCATGGATCCTAATTTTGAGCCATCCTTATTTGACACCTACAGTGATCCTCCTGGTCGTACAGCAGTACCATCTGTAAGTCCTATGCTTTTTTGTACTCTCCTTGCAATTGACATCATGAATTAGGACAATCCACTGTCCCAATGGACTTCCTTCACCAGCTCTTATTTGAACAAAATTTTATGCCTCGAAGCCAAGGACAGCTGCTCCAAAGCCTGTTCTTGTGGTGCTTCTTCTGCTATATATTGATGCCTTGACTGTTTTAATACTGGTTTATTGTGCCAAGAGTGCATTTGAGATACGCATACAGCTCTTTGGCTACATCATATACAGGTTCATCTTCAAGGGTATTCTTTGTTGACTGGTGCTTATTATGAACTAGAAATGGTCACTGTTTTTGCCGATCCTCTCTCAAGGAAGTCAGGCTGGTGTGCCAGCTAGGACATCCTGCTGGCAAAGTGTGCCCTGCTCCTAAAAACAACACAATAGATTTTACTGTGATTCATTATGACAGTATCTATTCATTGTCTTTGAAATATTGTCGATGCGCTCTCGAGGAACCAATGCATGTTCAATTACTTCGCACTCATCTTTTCCCAGCAACTGTGACCAAGCCCTGGACCGCAACTACCTTCTGTTGCTTGGAGACCTTCCAAATGATGAGCTTCATGTCGAAGTTGTCATCATTTGAGTACTATCATTCCCTTGCTCGCTTGACAGATAATACTGGGACTGAGACCATCCCTGTAAGTGTCTGACCTGTTTTCTGCCTACTTTACTGATTCACTCTTCATAATAGTATCAATATTCTACATTTTTGTGTACTGTGTGTGAATGGTGATATGTACACCTCCTGAAGCGTTTTGGAAGGACATATTACCTGAATGGGATTGACGATATCCCTGTTGGAAGTTGTGCTGTCCTTTGCCTGATGTGCCCTCAGCCAGGAATCAATTTACCCAAAAATTACCAGTCTCATCCAAATTTGTATGTACTCTCACAAAAGTTTTTGGTATCTATCTCAAGTCACTCTGACAGTTGGCTTTACCAGCTCTTTCTTGGTGTTGATGCTAATTTTCGGTTGAAATGTCGAAATGTCTCCAACGAAGTCAGGGACCCTGGTTTCAACCGTGGCATTGCATTTTTCGTCAACTCTGCTCAATTTTCAACTCATCTACAGACTTATGGTGACCAGATCAAGGAAGAGAAGAGTGATTGCAACAATCATAATGCTATCAAGCAAGCAACTCTGCGAAGTGGTAAGGGGGCTGCTGCTACTGGCGTGGGCACTGTAGAATGTGCATGTCATGACTTCAAAAGGCCAATGTCCATCGGAGACTTGCAAAAAGGGGAATGGTAAATATCCTTCTCTCATTGTATTTACGTGGTTTTTTTTACTGATTACTCATTAGGTATATCAATATGGATTACTTTGTCCATTCAAGCCTTCAGTGTAATGCTCCATGGGATGTGGTTATTTCATATGACATTGGGTGTCAATATTTATGAAATTTCAACAAGCATGCCTGCCATTATGGGCTTCCATTAGTGGACCCGCTTACTCATGCTTCTTGCCAAATCCAGTTTTTAGTGCCAAAATTTCATCTACCAGCACACATATACCCTTGCCGTATCACTTACTCCTTCAATTATATACCTCATGTTGGTCGGACAGATGGAGAGGCTCTGGAGCGTGGCTGGTCAGCTATGAATGCTATGTCTACTTCAACAAAAGAGATGGGCCCCAGATCTCGACATGACATGTTGGATGACCATTTTGGAGACTATAACTGGCAAAAGCATACCATCATTTGTAAGATTTTTCACTTGTTTATTAGCTGAGCTCACCTGAAATTTTTCTTAGCACAAACCATGCTCAAAAAAGTCAAGGAGGCTGTTGAGGAGAGCACTACTCATGCTAGCCTTTTTAATGACTTCTCAGCTGGGCTCAAGTCAGAGGATGTTGCAAGCTGGACCAAGATGGTCAATGAGTGGGAATGTGACAACACCAAGCCTAACCCTTTCGAGGCAGCAGTAAAAGATTGGGGTCTTTTATATGCTTTTAGTAATGTTTCCTGATGACTTAATTAGCTCCTACATACAACGCTGTCTGGCTATGGCTGGCACAGGAAGATGACCATGAGGCTGTCAAGCATTCAGAAGAAATTGCACCAGAAATGACACCCAGTCTCATGATTCTCACTGGCCTGGAACTTGAGGAAAGCCAGTAAGCCATTTTGCACTAGATTTGTGGAATATACTTAATTCCAGTGAAAGGTATCACTTTCAACGGCTTATGGAGGGATTGGGTGCAGCCTCAACCACAGATCAACAGCGCTCATGAGTTATCGAAGTTGGTACAAAACTACACCGAAAGATTCAGGGGTGGATGAGTATGCAGGAACAATACATTTCCAGTTTGGCTCTTTGTCGCCATGAGGAAGACTGTTCTGCTGCTGCTGAAGTACCACTTCATAACATTCCTCTCTATCTACCATCTTCTTGCTCTACCCTTCATCGAGGTGTGGTAGTAGAAGAACAGTTTTACAAAATGGAGTGGCAATTACGAGTAGCCCAAGCAAATGATGTGCTTGCCAACATTCACAAGCATCTTCTCACTTGGGATTCACTCTATCAGTACAAAGATCGCCATGCTCGTCTGCATGGGATGGTAACCAGATCCCAGAGTGTCATCAATAAAGTCCAGGAACACGTCAATGAAGCTAAAGCAAAGTACCTCCAAGCTCATGCAGCTCTCTTGAAGTTAGCACCTGTTTTGCATGAGACCTTGTGGCAAAGTCAGCTTTGGCTGCTTCAAGACTCTGATTTACATGGATTCAAGGACTACAATGATCTGCCTGGTAGCTCTGAGGGTCGGTGACAACCATCATGGATCTGGCTGGCTGGTGGGATTGAGGCAGATACTGAAGCAGCACATGAAGGTAATATAGCCATGTTTTGGTCTCTTCAAATGCTGATATCTTCTCAGGTCTCCAAATTGAATGGTGTAAGATGCACATGTGTGCACAGAGATGGGCTGAGGAAGTCATGCTTTTGCAAGAGGAAATGAGGCAGGTTGTAGAATTTTACCAGCACAAAGCAAAGAAGTGGTTGTCTAGGACTCAGACAGATTGCTCTTTCCCTGACGCAACTACCAAGGATGGTGCCATTGCCTATGCCCATTGCCAATTCGTAGTCTGTGATGCTATGAGGGCTCATGTCGAGCACACTTGGAGATATGTACTGCAGTACATTGTTCTCAGTACATTCCCCAAAGGTTTCATGCCAGCGCATACTGATTCTCAGATGGCGGAGATGGACTCGGATTGAATTGTTAGTAAAACTGAGCATATGTATATATTCTTTCTTGAACAAGAAGGGGCCCATTTTTGTACTATTCTCTTGTGAATGAGAAAATCCCCATTTTGGACCTTTTGGTTTATCACTGGACAGTATCGGACTTATTTTTGTGTTGATTAGTGAGAATAAGGTTCAACTGGTAGGATAACATTCATACTCCGATCAGCCACTGCAATTTTTACCCATGGGGAATATGACCTGTTCTAGATCTCTGTAGACCTGCGAATGTTGGCAAGAACCAAAGAAAATGTGCATAGATCACTGAATCAGTCCTCAGACTTCTCTCAAGTATTTCAAACCCTGCAGGCCCACAGCCAGAGCCAGGAAACATCTGGAGAGGAGCATTGGGGACAAATTCACAGCCACTCAAAAGCTGTTCCTGGAGACCTATGAAGCTGAATTTAATGACCTGAGAACCACTTGCAAGATTCAGTATATAGACTTCCAAGATTTTTTGATCGGCTCTTTGAGCTTTGGTTTACATTGTGGCCACCTGAAGGGTGGCAGCGATGGACTTCTTTTTGCAGGTCCATTTTCAAGCGTAGTCTGATCAAGGTTTGTTTTTCCCCCATATGTGTATAATAAAACTAATGACATTACCTGAGCTTAGAAACTTATCCAATATTATGACTGGTGTAGATGGAGTGCCCATGGTACCATGAGCCATGCCGGGATGATCTGTGCACCTATGCCTGTCAACAGTCCTGGGCCTGCACCCCTGTCTCTGATCAGAACGAAGACCCCACCTCCTACACCTGTCAACAGCCCTGAGCCGCCCCTGTCTTCACCATTTGATTTTCTTGGAGAGTCTCCACTGGCAACACTGCCCCCAACTTCCTCTTCACCTCCATCTCTAATACTTTCCCAGTCTACTGTTGTCTCCTCTCCATTGTGCACCACCCCATCAAGGAATTGCAATGTGTCAACAAAGCAGTTCCAGCCACTCTTTTCACCCAAGGTTTTCCTCAGGTCTGACCCCATCCAGTCCGATCAGTCCAATTGGGGATCTCCCACTCAGGCAGCACCAGTGCCATTCAACTGGGGAACTGAGGCAGCACCAGCACTGCTTTCATCGTTCCCTCCTATCCCTGTCCAAGCACCAGCACTGCTTTCACCGCTCTTTGTGGACAGTGATGGTGTGGTCTCACCTCAATATTTACAGTGGGTCCGAGAAGCAACCGGGGATACAGGCCCTGCGGGATGGGACAATGAGCTGCTGACAATGACTGAGGTCGTGGATTATTTCCTGATGGGTCCCACTGTTTCCCCACTGTAACCACCTTCATTTACCCTGCTGTTTCTTGCTACAGTGACAAAATGTAGATAAATTTAAAAAATGTATATAAATGTCAAAATCAATATGTTTTTCTTGGTACCACATATGATATGTCATATTTACTAAATGTGCAGATGCCAAAAAATCAAAAGGTATGTCATGAGAAAAGAGATCGGTACAAGGACGGAGCATCATTGCAATCAGTGTCATCAAACAGAACGGAATCAAGGAACGGAATAAAAGGGAGGGTTCCGATATCTACTATCTAGGTCAAACGGAACGGAATGAGATTATGATCACAATCACAACAGGGAATGGAATAAGAGGGAGGGTTCCAATATCTAGTAGCTAAGTAGGGAAATAGGTGGTACTGGTAACTGTTTCTTTCCATAGTATCTGCGCGCACTGGCAATGATTGGTACCGACCAGGCTCCAGAATGACTGGTAAGCTCCATCGACTTTATATCCTTCATTGATTGGTGATTACCAGTCAAGTATACAAAAAGAGCCCATTAGCTGGTGAATGGAGATGAACAGAGCCAGTGAGTAACGTCATTGAGCAGCGGGCTATGCAGCTACAGCAGGAGTCAATCAACCAGCGAGGCATTTGAGCTATGTATAACAACACCCAAACAGCACCTCAACTCAAGCACACGGTGATGGGGTGTTTACAGCTTTAGGCAGTGGGGGTACATCATGCCTCACGGAGCAAACACGCAGATGCCAGAGCTGAGTCTCTGATCGCAACTTGAATTGATTCACAGCTTTGATATTGAGAGCGGAATCTACTATGTGAGTCATGAGTCATGAGTTATTGGGTGCCAAGGTACATCAGTACTTTCGGAACCCTATAATGAGGGTATAGGATGCATAGCCCTATGCATTTATACGTCCTATACCCTGGCTGAGGTGTATAGCCCAAAGGGGGGGTCTACATAGCCATATAGGCTAACTTATACAGCCTATACGTAGCATATACCTTGCCTATATCAGGCCTTCTTCTCATCTATATACTAGCTATACCACTCGTTTTGTCTTCCTATACTCGTTTAATTTGCTCGATACAATGCATCACCTGGGAACTGAACACGAAAGAGAGTCGCCAAAACCATATATTCGTGCACTACATACATACATACATACATGACTACTACCCTATCTATTCAAATTTCAACCCTTCTCCTCGATAATGTACCTGGTGAAAGCAGAGTCCTAGCCGTTAACTTGATCTGCAAAGCGGATACACAACACCTATTAGGATAATCAGTAAGGAGTCTTCGGTTAGAGAAAGTATACACATACGAACGTTTCCAGGCCACCTGAGATTTCTTGTTCTAGTCATGTTGGTACTGTGTTGTCGGCTGGGTAGTAGTTGAGTGACATGGAACAAAAAAGACAAGACATTACACACCCATTCTCCAATGTACCAAATGGATGCAACTGACTCAACCCGGGGCTATAGAAATTTCACTGGATTGGAATAGTCAGTCAGCAGAAAGAAAGTAGATTAGTACACCTACAAAGCTAACCAAAGAACTATCCTCCAGCTGAAATTTAATGGATGAAACAGGGAGTTGACGGGTTAGATATTAGGACAGGAAAGAAAGGGGAACAGGGAATAAACAGAAACGAACGGATCGTTTATTGATTCCATGTGCTGACTAATAACTGTATAGCCAGCCACTCGGAGTCTGAGCGGAGTTTGAATTGACTTAGAGGTCATCGCGAATCTTCTCGAGTCTGAACAACTTCAATGTCCCCTTAATCTAGTGTTATGTCTCACTCAGCTACTTGGCAAGGATCGGACAGAGGATTTCATGTAACAGTGCCTGGAGACTTGATTAAGTATATGAATGCTATATCTGCTGTTCTGAGGTATGTTGTTAATTATATCCAATAAATAACATTCAAAAATAACTATGACCTTCGTGTACCTTATGAATTACTTCAAATTAGTTCAAGTTCAATGAGAATTAACGAGATACTATGTGATCTGAAATGTGTATGTATTGAGTATAGGATATGTATAGGCAAGATATAAGTTAGCGGGTTGTGGGTCAGGGTGTATAACTCTGTATAGCACGTATAGCACCTATACGTCTTATGCAAGGTATGCTGACTATACTGGGCTACAGGATTCGGAAAGTACTGATGTAAGACTCAGAAGCAAGTGGGAGTTTGGGAGAATCTAGTATGCCTGGTCTGGGATCGGGATAGTGATCGGGAAAGGGGGAGAGGGAGAGGGAGAGGGAGAGAAAGAAAGAGAAAGAGAGAGGAGTGGGGGTGGACATACACAGGGCCTTGGCCTTGACACGGTCGATGGAAAGTTGAAACCGCCATTGAGTACGACCTCAAGTCTTATGTGGAGGTTGAGTGAGGAGAGGTGTTAGTGGAACTATGTAGACCTGGAGGTGCGTCTGCGTCCATGTCACAAACCATAAAACCCAAAGAAAAAGAACAAAAGGATAAAGATTGAGAGGTTCGGAAGGTTGAAACCGGGACCAAGACCGAGACCGAAAATGGGTTTAGATTTGGATTTGGGACGTTTGGAGTGGCTATGGGTAGAAGGCGTACAATTATGCCTCTGCCTCCACCTTTACCTCTACTGCTTTCACCAACCCCAACCTAGGGATGCCAACAGCTCAGCTCGGCTCACTCATGGCTCGCTCACGTGTCCGCAGCTCGGCTCCCAGCTCTGGAGCCGTTTAAATGAAACGGCTCAAGGGTCTCTAAGCAGGTGCATTCCTTAGTTCATTGTCAACAAATAATTATCATTTTATAATGTAAATAGGTTGTAAAGTATGGATATATTATTTGAATGTAAAATAAGCTCACAGAGATGAAAAGTAGAGAAGATATATTATGGCCCTCCATCGAGCCATTTACTCTAATGGCTCGATGAGCCGTTTAAACTAAGTGGCTCCATCCAAAACGGCTCAGCTCTGGCTCTAGCCGGTAAGCCAGCCGAGCTGTTGGCACCCCTACCCCAACCTCATCACTATCGTCCCCGGCCCTGTCCCTGGCCCCAGCCCCACACGCACTGTCACCAACCCCAACAACCTCAACTGGTCTACCACCTTCGCTCATCTCAGGCCACCCGAGCTCTTCTATCTCACCCAGGACAGCATCAGGTCAGACTCTGGGATAGGTGTATCGTCTACTACGAGTCCTGGCGTGAGTCCTAGTGTGAGTGTTAAACCTCGTTTAGGCGGAGGAGGAGTAGATTTGGGTTTGGGTCTTCCTAATTCATCTAATGGGCCATTTAATGAGAAGAATCGAGTGACGTCTGGATCTTCCGGGATGTGTATATCTCGAGTTTAAGGAGGGTGAGGGCAATCATGGAAGGTGGCTCTGGTGGTTCTAGTGCTGGAGGGAGGTCTCCGCTGGTGATGTTGGAAGGGGCGCCTGTGCCTAGCGGTGCCACCTTGGATACGTGTCCAGGCACGAGTTTAAGTCATGCGTCAAGTTTATCATGAAAATCTTGTCTTTCTGTGTCTTCTTGTGATTCGTCTGATGAGGGGCATGGAAACGGAAACGGGTTGTGTTTGAGTGCAAATGGAAATGGAAATGGGAAGAGTGATGTGGATTTTGTGTCTGCCTTTCTGCTTCTGCATCTGCTCCTAGGAGTTCGTCTACCTGTTCATCTTGAGGTGTGAGGAAGGATAAAGATAGGGCAGGGAAAAGACCCCCGACTCAATGAGTTGCCGCTAAGCTTATCTCTCGTGGAGTTATCGAGGAGTGCAAGAGGAAGAAGGCTGGGAAAGGTGTATTGTTACCATTGAACCTGGAGCAGAAGGAAGAGGAGAAGGAGAGGGCTAGGGAGAAGGATCGGACAAGGGTCAGTTTTGTTAGGGAGTGTTGAGAGAAGTATAGAGAATCCCTCCTCCGAATATACCATCTATTAAGTTCTTCATATTTATTCTTCGTATACTACTGATACACGACTTCATTCATTCCCGTTATAGACACACTCCTTCCAGTTCCGGTTTTCTCCTATTTATTTATCATCCCCCTATCGGGAGTACCACATTCGTTTCGAGTATTTGTTTTACCGTACAGACAATCAGACACATATACTGTGTATCTCAGTGTCCATACACCTCAGTTGTTCCCACCATCTGTGTGTCCGCCTGAGGTGTGTATACCTAGTTTCTGTTCTTCCATTCATTACTTATTTTCCTTGTCTACAGTATTCTTATCAGTACTTACTTCGTACTCTTTGCATCAGGTACTGTAGACTCAATATCAGTCGTTCCCATCATCTGTGTGTCCGCCTGAGTATTCTTATCAGTACTTACTTCGTACTCTTTGCATCAGGTTATGGGCCCTGCGCAATAACCCTGCATAACGGAACACAATATTACCAGACCAAACGACTCATCAAATAGAAGAGCTGCTATAAATACAAGCCTGCGTCATGGCTTCGTCAACCCTGAGCAACTACATGACAATACACATGCTGCTGGATGACCAAAAATTCAACGGCGAAAACTTTGTGTCATTTAAGGCTATTATCCTACCGACTGGTCGCCTGAAAGGGCTACATCTCTACTGGGAAGGCCGAGTCACCAATCCAACCAATGTTCCTACCCTGTATGCTCCGAACCTCACACCAATGGCGATCAACGATCCCTTCCCAACTCCGCTCGAGTACGAGTTACGCAAATCCGTGGTGTACTTAACCCTATGGAATAATATTAAAAATCCGGATGGGTTAGGTATTCCCCATGGACTATCATCTCATGATCTGTGGAAATATTTAGACACCGAATTCCAAAGTGTATCTTCTATTGCTAGACAGCGAAAGGAAGAGAACCTACGAACCTGTCATTACATGGAGGGAATGAAGATCGCTGGAGAAGGCGGGTATGCAGAGAAGATGTGTCTTCTTCTAAAGGAAGTGAATGACTGTGGGGCGAACATCACCCCAAGTCAGTTTAACATGATATTCTTGGATTCCTTTCCCAGAACTCCGACGTGGTTAGTAATTACTGGCTCCCTTATGGGGGTGAGTAGCTTCACTATGATTGTCTCCCGCCTTGAGGAGTATTACCTCCACACTGGCGCGGGAGCAAGTGGAGTTTCCGTCACGTCTGGGGATCGTGTCACCGCTCTTCAAGCTGAGGTGGAACAGCTCAAAGCTGCATTGACTGCTCAACAAGACCAGAGTTGCCCTCGAGGACCTGCCAACCCAGATCTTGTTTGCGTAAATGTCAATTGCAAAGGGAGAGGTCATACCATCGAGAACTGTTGGAAGTTGGGAGGGGGTAAGCAAGGCCAGTATCCTAAATGGTGGAAAGGGAAACAAGACGCACCCTTATTACACCCATCTGCGAACACGGTTACCACGTCTTCCAACAGAGACGGAGCGATCACGAGTGGTCAAATTTATGCTTTATCCGCAATTGCGTATACTGCCATTACCGAACCAGTGACATCTGGAGGATATGCTCGCACCTTTGCCGACTCCGGGGCAACTGCCCATTTCTTTCACAATCGTTCTGTATTCCGAAACTATACAGAGAAGAAGGGGTCTGTGGGTAACTCATCTAAAAAAGGAGTCAACTTCGAAATCATGGGGCAGGGAGATGTGGACATCAGGGTTGTCCGCAAGAACGTTTCTCACATTTTAACCTTCCGCAATGCCTTACACACTCCGACCATCGCATCTAATTTGATTTCTGTGGGTGTGTTGGATAACCTAGGGTGGAACATGAACATAGGTGGCGGAAAGATTGTTTTTCATGAGCCTAAAGGGTCGGAGGTGTTTGCCGGACAACTATCGAATGGACTCTACTTGCTCGAAGGATCGTTTACGAGCTCCTTCCCCACTGCCTTAGCAGCTTGCTCTCTAGTCTCTCCTGGAGACCGTAATTTGTGGCATCGCAGATTTGGACATGCAGGTATCACTCGCATCAATCAAGCCACCAATCTACTCAGGGGGTTAGACATCAAAGAGGGAGAGGTACGAAGATGTGAAGATTGTACCATTGCAAACCATAAACACCGCCCATTCGACGGAGAGCGAAGTGATGAATCTGACCCTCTCGAACACGTATATCTTGATATCTTTGGTCCTACTCGAGTTGTATCAGCCGGGGGTCATTCCTACGCAATGATCATTGTTGACGGTGGAACTGCACGATGAGCCTGCTATTTCCTATCCAACCAAACTGCTGAAACCACCCTTGAATGCCTGGATGATTTTAAAATCAATGCCGAATGTCAGACGGGTCACAAATTGAAGATAGTCCACACAGACAACGCACCGGAATTCAGAGGACATGTATGGTCAGTCTGGTTCAAAACCCACGGTATCATACACGAGTTCACGGCTGCATATTCATCAGCTTCTAATGGTGTTGCTGAGCGCGCCATTGGAATTATAACCGAAGCTACCAGGGCCATGCTCATTGACACCAGGTTAAGTGCGCGTTGGTGGGCTGAAGCGTATGCGGCAGCTGTCTATGTTGGTAACCTCCTGCCTTCAGCTAGACATCCGGGATCGATTCCAGAGGAGAACTGGACCAGGAAACAACAAGATGTTATCCATTTATGCATCTGGGGGTGTATATGCTACGTGAAAATCCCCATGGAAAAAGGCATAGGCAAGCTGGATGGAAGATCGATGAAGTGCCAATTTATCGGGTACGATGCACCGGGTATATACCGTTGCAAGGTTGTAGGGTCAGATGAGGTACTGTGCTCTCGCGACGTTATTTTTGAAGAGGGAGATGGTCACTGGGCTTCTTCAGTTGAGGGGGAGACGGAAGGGGAAGACATGGATGTAAGTTTTCTCGAGGTTCCAACTTCGAAGCCCAATGGAGTTACCGAAGACGCCGATCAAAATCAACAAACGGTCGGTAACAACATCGAACCGGGCCGAGTCGAGGAAGTTACCAATACTCCGTCTACCCCGCAATCATCGCCGCCTCGGAATCCTCCTCCTGCACCTCGTCGGAATAGACAAAATACAGTAGCCGAACCCACGCGCCGATCAATGAGAGCCAGAAACCTAACTCAAGCGATGATAGAGTCCAGAGCATATCAAGAGGATGAAGAGCGAGCGAGACAACAGGGAGAAAGTTGGGCTGGGGATTGGGAGGCTGAAGAAACACCTCTCCTTCCAGAATTCAACGAAGAAGAGGAACGAGTGTCCGCGCTAATCGCACAAAACGAACCCTTGGCGTTAGAGCCAGATAATAAATGGGTTCCATTGACTTATGCAGAGGTGTCCTCGAGGTTGGATCTATGGGGTCCGGTGTTGGATAAAGAGATAGGGAGGTTAGATGAATGGAAAGCGTTTATGCTGGTGCCACGAGAAAGCTGGATGAAGTTGATGGGGACGAGACTCGTCTTTGACATTGTAACAAACCAAGAAGGAAAAGTCGTTAAGAGATGAGTCTGTCTGGTAGCTCAAGGACATACCCAGAAGAAAGGAGTCCACTATTTCAACTCATTCTCCCTCACAGCTCGATACAAGTCAGTTCGGCTTGTCATAGCTCTCACTGCGTATTATGGACTCGAACTGTGGGCTGGTGACTTCGCCGCTGCATATCTCAATGCCAAGCCTCAAACTACCAACTATCTTCGCATTCCAGATGGATACGAGAAACATTATGGCTTACGCAACGGTAGAGAGACAGTACTACGACAAGAGATCAACCTGTATGGTACCAAGGATGCAGGGAATAATTGGTATAGACTACTCGACAAAACATACCGAGAGCTTGGGCACCAATCTATCTCAGCTGACCCCTGTGTTCGATACAGAGCTACAACGAAAGGGGAAACCATCACCACCACCTACACCGACGATGTAATGGGTGCTTCGTCTTCTACGTCAGACGGTGAGGAAGTCCAGAAGGAGCTTGGAGAGAAGTTTGAGTTCAGAAAGGATGGGAAACCCAATACCTGTCTCGGTATTGGTTTGGAATACCACGACAATGGAGACATTTCGATCCACCAACACTCTCTCATAACCAGCACATTAGAACGATTCGAGATGGTAGGATGCGCCCCCAAGTACACCCCCCTTTCTCCTGGTCTTGATCTCTACAATAGCCAGCCAAACCCTATTTCCCCAGGAGACCACCAGTTCATGATGGACAAAGATTATATGGGACTTCTCGGATGCCTCAATCATATCGCACAAGGTACTTGCCTGGATATTGCCTTTGCTGTCTCATTACTACAACGTTTCTCCTCCGATCCATGACCAATTCACTGGTCAGCTGCCAAACATATCCTTGCATACCTTAGTGCAACTCTAGCATACAAACTCACATACTGATCTCGAAAGAACCTTGGGGAACAAGATGAGGGCATTAGACTTATTGGGTATGCGGACGCGTCTCACGCTGATGTTCGAGAAGAACACGGCGCTGCTACCTGTAAGTCCACAATGGGATATGTATTTCTTGTCAGAGGGGCAGCAGTATCCTGGAGCTCAAAGAAACAAAGTGTAGTCGCGTTGTCTACCATGGAGGCGGAATATTTGTCAATGGTGCATGCGGGTAAACAAGCTGTGTGGATGGCGAATTTTCTCAAGGGGGTTAACAGGAAGTTGGAAGGGGTACCCGAGATTTGCGTGGACAACCTAAGCTCAGTTGCACTTACTCAAACCACCACCCATCATGCTCAAACGAAACATTTCAATGTGAACTGGGCTTGGATCCATGATATGGTGCGTGAAGGAGAGCTAACCTTCTGCTATGTGCCGTCAGCAAGCAACTTGGCTGACATCTTGACTAAATCTCTTCCTTGCCCGGCAGTTACAGAAATTGTACGAGGGCTTGGATTGACAGAGTAGGGATTCAGGGGGAGTGTTGAGAGAAGCCCTCCTCCGAATATACCATCTATTAAGTTCTTCATATTTATTCTTCGTATACTACTGATACACGACTTTGTTCATTCCCGTTATAGACACACTCCTTCCAGTTCCGGTTTTCTCCTATTTATTTATCATCCCCCTATCGGGAGTACCACATTCGTTTCGAGTATTTGTTTTACCGTACAGACGATCGGACACATATACTGCGTATCTCAGTGTCCATACACCTCAGTTGTTCCCACCATCTGTGTGTCTGCCTGAGGTGTGTATACCTAGTTTCTGTTCTTCCATTCATTACTTATTTTCCTTGTCTACAGTATTCTTATCAGTACTTACTTCGTACTCTTTGCATCAGGTACTGTAGACTCAATATCAGTCGTTCCCATCATCTGTGTGTCCACCTGAGTATTCTTATCAGTACTTACTTCATACTCTTTGCATCAGGGAGGTTGAGGTTATGAAGGTGAGTTAACGTTTTGAGTTTTTGATTTCGAAGGCAATGAGTTTTTGGGTTTTGGTTTGGATTGGGGTTGGGTTTTCCGTGTATATCCAGCTGAGCATGGTTTTTGCGTTCTTGTACCTGGCTGGTTCACTTCGTCCCTGACTAGTTTGACCTTTTGCATTATTGGTGGATGTGAGGCCGTGCGGACAGGTTTTGTGGACAGCAAAGCTTGCTAACCAATGACGCCTCAGGCGATAAATCCGCCGCTAACCAAACAGGTGCCCTCGAAAGCAAGTGTTACAAGTACACTCGTCGATGCACTGCTAGAGTAGAAATACAGAGAACTCGAGGACATTGTGAAGATGAACTGTGGTGACTGCATTCCTATTCCATACGGTGTCAGTGATAACTGGTCATTCTCAGCAGAGACGACGGTTTGGGAGGAGGTGGAGGTGGAGGAGATGAAGACGAAGACTTGGAGAAAAAGTCGGCTGTGAGAGATCTAAGAGATGTAGGCCTTTATATTGTCAGAATCAACCCGCTACAGACAAACAAGTTGAACTCACTTATTTGACTCACTCTCCCCACCCCTGTGGCCATTGCAGTTGCATCTTGAGTTTGAGCTTGGGCCTGGCTTTCCTCCTCGGTTCTGGTTTCTGCTAGTAATGGTGGTTGTGTTACTGAGAGAGTTTGGTGAGGGATGAGGTGAGGGATGATTCTGACATGGTAGTCATGGTGGTACACCAATGGTACGCCGCTTAGAAAAAGTGGCTGGGCTGGGTGTCTGTCACGAGCACCTGCAGAGAACGCGGTGGCTTTGCCACCGGCATCTGCCAGCTTCTACACCATATCGGCTTGATCAGGAATAGATGCCTCTGATCATTTGACCTGTCAACTGCTCAGCACTCATTGATAATCAGCCTTCTATGCACAGCCTGCCAGGTATCAATATAAAAACAGCAGGAGCCACAATGAACAGATTCTGCTCTTTCTTACCCTCCCATCATGGACTCTGAGAGTGACCTTGGAAGCAACAACAGGTATGTGTTCTTGTGTGACTGAAATGATGAAACTGATGAGTTGTGCCTCATCAGTAGAAACCAATTGCATTAGACACTTGCAGATGTAAACTCTATGACTACTAGTCAAGCCAGGTAGAACTAAAAAGTCCTTATATCAATGTAATAAAACAAGAACTTTATAATTCTAGTACTGGATTCTTCAACAATAGCTCCCATTTCAATGTCAGTGGTGGCAATTTCCACATGACAGTGAATGGTAAGTGAGCCAGGGTGTCTGAGTATTGTATATGAATGAAATGTGCTTATATATTACTCTAGCTACTGATCCAAGATTCAAAATCCTACAATGGTTAAAAGCACCCAGCTCAAGAAAGAACTTCAGAGATGCAAGAGATAAGAAGGAGCCAGGTACTGGTACTTGGCTCCTTGATGATGACAGATTCATTCAATGGAAGAAGAACGGGAAATTATTGTGGTTGCAGGGAAAGGGTAAGCAATTTATTCAACTGAATTCTGCCATGTCTGACTGCAGTACAGCTGGTGCTGGAAAGACCTTCTTGTGGTAAGAACATTCTACAGATTCACCTTAAAGTTCAGATTTTAGAACTTGAATATTACTTCTAGTACCACAGTCATTGACAAGCTTGAGCAAGACAGAAAGTCATTTGGATCCTTACCTCCAATCTATCACTATTTTGATTCAAGAGACAGCTCAAAGCAAGATTATAGAGGGATAATATTATCTCTGGTGGCCCAGATAGTATTGTACTCTCAAGAAGTTCCTCTTGAATTGCAAAAACTATATGAAGTCTGCAGAAATGGCCTCCAGGAGCCATCTTTGTCTGACATAGAGGGCATTCTTGGCCATCTCCTAATGTCTTGGTCATCCAAGGAACCTATATACATCATCCTAGATGCCATGGATGAATGTGAGGAGAGAGCACAGGCTAAGACTACAACATTCATTCAAAACCTACTTGGACTGGAGAAGGTCTACTTTCTGGTGACTAGTTGACAATCTCCGAAGGCAGACATCAGCAGGACAACAGTTATCCAGCTTGAGGCTGAAACTGTCACATCAGATATTGCCATCTATGTAGATGCCTATATCCCAAAGCTAAAGCTCAATTCAGATCTGAGGAATGAGGTGAGGTGGCACTTGATGAATGGAGCAGATGGACAGTAAGTTCAAAAGCTCAGTCACCATTGTTGAATAAAGTGAGCTAACAACATTCAAGTTCAGATGGGTGGACTGTCAAGTCACCACACTTATGGAATGTGGAACATCAAGAGCAGTCAGAAAAACTCTACAGACACTTCCAGACACACTTGAAGCCACATATTCCAGAAAGCTAGAAAGAATCAAGGAGATGCATAGAGAGGAGGCCAAGATTATTCTTCAGTGGCTTACATGTGCTTCAAGACCCTTGAAACTGAAGGAGCTGGAGGARRTTYTAGCAACTGACTTGAATAGCTCCTCATTTCAGCCTRAAGAYCGRAACCCAGRWCTTGGRGARAAGCTTCACAAGATTGTTGACACAACACTAGTGACTGCAGGACATGAAATAGTGCAGCTTGCTCATCATTCTGTAAAAGAATTTCTGATGAYTGAGCATATGAAAGCTGAAGCCACTATATTCTTTCACATTGATGAGCAATTGGCACATAGTGTTATTGCTCACACATGTATTATCTA
>RCHF01001205.1:0-29881 GCA_003987895.1 Neonothopanus nambi | reverse complement strand
ATACGCAACAGCAGCATTGAGAGCATTTCCATATTCACCACCCTGAGCATTTGCATCTGCACCTGAGGAGAGAAGGAGCTTCACAATTGCCTCRTTTCTATATTCAACAGCAGCATTGAGAGCATTTCCATATTGACCACCCTGAGCATTTACCTCTGCACCTAAGGAGAGGAGGAGGTGCACAAYTGTCTCATTTCCAGAGTGAGCAGCAGCMTGGAGAGGACTTCCATAGTGACCACCCTGAGCATTTACATCTACTCCTGCAAAGACATGTGGCTGCTCAATTATGTGTTCAGGAGCAGTGATACCTTTGAGAGCACCTCCATATTTAGCATTTCCTGCCACATTATATTTCTCATCTTCCTTCTCATGCAACTCCTTCATTATAGCAGGATATCCCATTAGTGCTGTATAATACAGTGGTGATCCAACTTCTTCCAAGGTCAAAGTTTCATCCATATCCATCCATGGCTGATCTGGATTGCTTAGTCTCAACCAATAAAGAAATGCAGGATTTGCATCATTTAGAAGCTCCACTCCACATCTAACTGCACTTCTATCAGTGCCATGTAATGATTTTCCATGATGTGGCCAATGCTCTGCTGCATACATTGCCAAGGGATACTCTTCCTGATTTATGGACCTCCTAGAGTGACAATCTGCATCCATGCCACAATGTAGAAGATAGATCATACATGTGTGAGCAATAGCACTATGGGCCAATTGCTCATTAATATGCAAGAATGTAGTGGCTTCATCTTTTATATGCTTAACCATAAGGAATTCCTTCACAGAGTGATGAGCAAGCTGCACTATTTCATGTGCTACAGTCACTAGTGTTGTGTCAACAATCTTGTGAAGCCTTTTCCCAAGACCTGGATCTCAATCTTTAGGCTGGAATGTGGAGTTATTCAAGTTGGTTGCTAGAATCTCTCTCAGCTCCTTGAGTGTCAAGGGCCTTATAGCACATATAAGCCATTGCAGAATGATCTTGGCATGCTCCCTATGCTTCTTGCTGATGCTTTTCAGCTTTGTGGAATATGTCTTTTCAAGTGTGTCTGGAAGTGTCTGCAGTGTCTCTCTGACTGCACTTGGTGTTCCACACTCCATCAGTGTAGTGATTTGACAGTCTACCCATCTAAATCTAATATCAGTTAGTTCACTTTATTCAATGACAGTGACTAGACTTTCAAACTTACTGTCCATCTGCTCTATCCATTAAGTGCTGCTTCACCTCATTCTCTAGATCTGGATTTAGCTCCAGCTTTGAAGTGCAGGCATTAATATAGATGGCAATATCTAATGTGACTGCATCAGCATTCAGCTGGATAGCTATTGTCCTACTGATGTCTGTCTTTGGAGATTGACGACTAGTCACCAGAAGGTAGACTTTGTCTAGAGCAAGTATGTTTTGAATGAATGTAGCAGTCTTAGTCTGTGCTCTCTCCTCACATTCATCCATGGCATCTAGGATGATGTATACAGGTCCTCCAGATGACCAAGACTCTAGCAGAGAGGTAAGGATATCTTCTATGTCAGGCAGAGATGGCACCTGAGACCCATTTCAGCTTCCTTCATATGATTTTTGCAATTTAAAAGGAACTTCTCCAGAGCACAAAACTATCTGGGTCAACAGAGATGAGATCATTCCACGGTAATCTTGCTTTGATTCATCTCTTGAATCAAAGTAGTGATAGATTGGAGGTAAGAGTTGACCTGGCTTCCTAYCTTGCTGAAGCTTGTCAATGAYTGTGGTACTAGAAGTAACATTGAAATTCTGGACTATGAAGGTGAAACTGCAAACTGGTCTTACCACAGAAAAGTCTTTCCAGCACCAGCTGTACTACAGTTAGATATGGAAGGGTCCAGTTGGATAAATTGCTTACCCTTTCCCTGCAACCACAATAATTTACCATTCTTCCTCCATTGAATGAATCTGTCATCAGCAAGGAGCCAATTGCCAGTACCTGGCTCCTTCTTATCTCTTGCATCACTGAAGTTCTTTTGATAGCTAGGTGCTTTCAGCCATTGCAAGATTTTCAATCTTAGATCAGTATCTAAAAGTAATATATGAGCACATTTCATTCATATACAGTACTCAGACACTCTGGCTCACTTACCATTCACTGTCATATAAACATCACCTGCAACACTATTGAAATTGCCACCACTGATAATGAAATGAGAACTATGGTTGAGAAGTCCAGCACTGAAATTATAAAGCTCTTGTTGTGTTACATTGATAGAGGAACTGTTTAGTTTTACCTGGGTTGACTAGTAGTCATAGAGTTTACATCTGCAGATGTCTGATGCAATTGGTTTCTATTGATGAGGCACAACTCATCAGTTTCACCATTTTGGTCATTTAAATAACATAGGCAGACACATACCTGTTGTTGCTTCCAAGGTCACTCTCAGAGTCCATGATGGGAAAGGAAGAAAGAGCAGTAGTATCCACTTATTGCGGCTCTCACTGGTTTTATATTGATATCTGGCAGGGCTGTGCAAGGCTGTGCATCGACAGCTGATTATCAATGACCAGTTGACAAGTGATATGAGCAGAAGTATTCCTGATCAAGTCGATATGCTGTAGAGGTACCGGTGCCAACAAATCCCACTTTGGGTTGACCTGTGCATTTATGTCAGAACACATACTCAGTACTGCATACCACCTACTTTCTAAGCACAACAACCGACTGACCATCGGAGTGTACCGGACCGTCATCCCGGCTGCTCCTTGTCTAGGCAGGCACAGCGAAACTTCCCTCGACACGGATCCTCACGGATCTTACCTTCACGACGTTCATGTTCTCTACAAGCGCTTAGCATTCAGCACCACCGACAACACTGATGGACACCTGGCTCAGCCGCACTCTCCCACCAGCACCACTACCACCAACAGAGGAAGGAGGAAATCCACACCCAAGCTCAAGCTCAAGAGGAAGATGAAGATGTACGTTAACGTACCGCGTTGTACTCTGTTACTTTTCTCTCTCTAATTCTGACTCTCGGACTATTCGGTCTAGCCGTCCAACAGTGAGGCTACTGGACTCGTTCAATCAGTATCCCCTGGTCGTCGGCTTGCGGTCGTCATAAAGCCCAATGGCACGGCACTGGCCAGCAACAAGTTGGAGACTATGGATATGTTATTATATATGGTCAAATTGATCCTCGAAATTGCAGGTATGGCGTTTGGAGTTTGGAAGCTGCATCGAGTGTTCACTATGCCTAAAAAGATTGGTTGGGCCACTGCCGCTGGCCAGCGAAGACGAAGATGAAGACTGGTCTGGGTGGTCTATGACGGCGTTTCAGTTTCTTTCTCTGGGCTTATGAGGTGTGTGTCTCTACTACTATACCTCATAATGATACATCAAGACTGAATGACTCTCCTGGCTCCTCTCTTTTTTTTTTCCTTCTCAGCCGKCATAGTATTTGAATCTACACTATACGTCAACCTGGACGAGAGCCTCGCTGTATCAGGGTGTACACCATGGCCTGAAAAATTTGGTTGGGTCACTTCCAGGCGAAGACGAAGACGAAGACTAGTCTGGGCGGTTTACGATGACGTTTCTTCCCTTCCCTGGGCTGAGGTGCGTGTCTACTATATATTCTACCTCATATTTCGAGGCTGAATGGCTCTGCCCTTTTTTTCCCTTTCTTCCAGATGACCTAGTTCCCCGAACCTGTACTATAAATTGACCTGGACGAGCGCCCAAGCTAGATCGTCCTGATACTCTTTTCTGCTGAAATAACTCTCTCTATGGACCATCACTCAATGGGTTGGGTCTTTTACGAACGACGTCCGGCACGAATGCATATTCAAACCGCAGTACAGACTCCAGTGCGCAATACGCATCGATTCCGTCTCCCACCAGTGCTTATAAGTCAGACTACTTCCACCTTGGCGGGCCGCAGTTGGAGTACGATTACCCTCTGCCTGCGATCAACGTAAAGCAGCCTCGAGCATTGTTTTTATCTTGTTGAATATCTCGTGGCCTCGCCATTCACACACGAACAAGACCCAAATACGGTCAGAACTATATAGTTGGACTTGCGGATGCTGGGACTGGGACTGGGCTGAGCTATGGATACGATCTCTGTTTCTGTTCTGCAGCGCAATGTTGCTGGACGTCGGAGTACTCCGGGTTCGACTCCAACTCCACCACTTCCCCCTCTTTCGATCCTTTCCTTCCCTTTTCCCCTTCCCATCATGAACCTCAGCCAGATCTCTGCTTCTCTCAGCTTATCTCACCATCACATCTCCTTACGCTGCCGCCTCCTCCTCCTTCGTATCTGTCCTCTGCGATAAAAGCCCACGTGTCCGCGTGCTAGGACCACGCATTCATACGGAAGGGTTTTATTATCACCACCCTGCTGATTACTCCAGAAAGCTCGAGGATGATCCCGTTACTCGTAGCCTCGCTATGCTATCATGACATGCACATCTGATGATACTTGCATGTTTACCTGTGCCAAAGAGGTTCGAAACCCCACTGAATGATCCTTCTGTTCTTTTTTGTCTTGTCATCGTGCCATCGTGTCGTTGTTTGTTGTTCGTTGGTCTGGACTGTGTATGGAGCGTCGTTTCTTAGTGATGATGGATGTGTGTATGGAAGGTGGAGGCGCGGGGGCGGAGCTCGTCTCGAAGTTGTTGGAGGAAGGAATTGAAGTTGCTCTCTGGAATCTTGGGAGCGCTCGACGAAGCTCGTCTTTTTTTCTCATAAGAAGCTGGGCGTCTCGTCATTCACACACATGGACAATTATGTTTGGACGTACACAATTGTAGTCGTGATTACTTGGGGCTTGCTCTCGTTCTCGTGCTAGTCCGAGCGCTGAGACTTATCTGGGCTATGGCAAGCTATGGCTACGGTCTCCAACCTGCAATGCTGCGTTGGTGGATGTTGCAGTACTCCAGATTCGACTCCAACTCCACCATCATTTCCCCCTCCCTCTTTCGCTTCCCTTCCCCTTTCCTTTCCATCGTGAACCTCCTGCAGATCCTCGTTCTCTTCAATGCGTCTTACCGTTGCTCCCTGCATCACCTCCGACCTTGTATCTGTCTTTTGCATCGCAATAAAGACCTGCATGTACGCGCGCTAATGCTACACGTTCACGGGGAAATGAAAGTATATCATCACCCTGTTAGGTGCTCCGGAAGGATCGAGGGTGTCTATTTCGTAGCTATGCTATGCTAAATGCTATAACGACATCCGATGATACTTGTACGAACTGCGCACCTGCATTGACAAAACTAATAGTTCTGACTCTGTCATCGTGCCATTGTTCGTTGTTTGTCGATTGGTGTGGAACGTCACCTTTGAGTGATGAGTGATGTTGGGAGTCTTCTTGGTTCTGGCGTGTATATGCGTGTGGGAAGGTGGAGAGGCAGGTGCGGGTACGGGAGAGGAGCTCCTCTCGAAGCTGCGCAATCTTGGAAGGGCTCGATGAAACTTGTTTTTTTTTCCCGGTCGCGGGTCGGAAGGTTGACACTACACCTCCAGCGCTCAGCTCTTGCAGCCTGTGGATATCACATGCCACCCTTTCAAAGAACATTGATGCAAGCCTTCAAATCCTGAAACAAAAAGAAAGGAGCAGGACGAGAGAGTTGACTGGCATGATGTGGTGACTGTCATGTTCATGTTTTTTTTGCATCAAGTTGAAGGGATGGACTCGGAGGCGCCGCAAGAGGCTACACATTACTGTATTTATAAGGCGAGGTGTGCAGGATGATATCAGCCTGAGCCTGAGCCATCTACCGGAGCACTCTCGGTTCTCCGCGCAACCAAATTCGTCTTCCGTTGTACATAAACCGGCACGAATCCGCTCATCCGGTGAATTAACAGAACCGAACTCTGGTCTTGCTGTGCGTAATCGGAAGGGATAACGTGTGTTTCTGCACAAACTGCTTGACCTTGACAATCGCGAATGAACATTCGAACGACGTAAAACGATGCATTCTTTTTCTTGAGAAATCATGACTCCGTACAAGAAAACGAGTGTATTGAGGGTCTTTGAGCTGGACGGCGTAAATCGGAGCAGGATTTATCCATCCTCATCGTATTCTGAAAAGCTCGCCTGTCTTGTTTGTCAGTGTCTGTCGTCTTGAAGTTGCATGGTCGCGCAGCCGGTGAAGGCACTGGGCAGTGAAGGCTGAAGCTTGAAGCTTCGGAACGCTAACACCTTTGGCTTCTGCGCACGCGTGTCATCGTAACGACCGCAAAAAGCGTTCCTCCGGGTTTGTATAACCGTTGTTTCAAGATTTTCTTCTCTCGACAATGTACTCCAGACCGAGGATCGGGTTTTCTGAACATTTTTGGATCTTCACCCGCACGGTAAGTAGTCGCCGCTCGTACCCACTCAGGACTGAATGGGATTAGTTAATGTAGGGTAGTAATTTCGACGATCGCACTTTGAGCTTGAGCAGCTGTCGTCTCAACTTAGTCCTGTGTGCGCTCACTCGAAAGTGCTTCACAATCAATGTAATATCACCTGTTGAAAGGTGGCTGCTACCGGGCAAAGCAGAATTTCTGCTCTCTCGGGCTTGGTACTTGATCTCGTTGATAGCCGTATGATCCTTCGATGCGCGCAGCGCTATGTACGGTCTTTCGTTATTTATCTGGAGTTTGTTTGTAAGAGCTCCACTGTTGCGCCTCGTTTATTTAATTATTCATTCGCTTGTGGTCTTCTTAAACAGCAATGTCTGTTACTATCGTTCATTTCCTTTCTTCCTCTACGTATTCTCTGCCTTTTTCCTGAGTATCCTCGCTTTTAACTCTTTGGCGACGACATATTATACTTCCCACCATCGACATTCGTTATCTATGAATAGAAATTCAGGACGAGGGGTTTATGTTCAAGCCGCTAGCTCTCTTTCTTCCTCTTCTCTTCATTCTCCTTCTCCTAGACGTGCCGTGACCCAGAATATTGGTATCTTGTATGCGGACAAAGATATAATCGCTGACGGTACCCCTCCACCATTGTTTACACCGAAGGAGAACACATTGAAAGTGCGTCAATGCTAGCAACTCACCTTCCATAGCCTTCTAACCATCTCCATACTAGGGACAGCCTAACTATTCTTCTAATGCCACAGGTCGTGTAACGGCGCTCCATCCGTCTATAGCTGGAAAGGTACCACTACACTAGCCTCGTCAAAAGATACTGACCTTCCTTCAATAGTTCTCGCTAGCACCTGATCCACATGCCTGGGGGACAGCCTCAATCTCACCTGAATTTGCTGAGCCAGACGACTACCTGCATTCTGTTGATCCAAAGAGAGACTTGAAAGCTGATCATGGTGGTAACATATTCACTCTTCGTGGGTTGGCCAACCTGGGTTGTCTCATGATTCTCTGCGCGGGTATCATCACACTCTTGTAGGTATCCCGAGCTCTCTGCCCTCCGAAACAAGCTTGGTTCAGAAATCTTCCGTATTCAGTGCGGGATATCCTATTATCACCCATTTCACAAGACCTCATCAACAATTTAAGAACATTAATGCTACCGGACAGGTAAGGAACAAGTTCAACTTTTTCAAAAGCTATGAGTTGTGATCCGAGTGCTAAGTATGTTGATAGGTCCCCAAAATACCTGGGAACTGGGGAATGATTGATTTGGAGACGCCGCAAGAAGCTTATACGATTTCCTCGTACACGGATGGTCAAGACATGCAGCTTGTTTTCAGTGACGAGTTCAACACGGACGGACGGACGTTCTATCCTGGGGACGACCCGTACTGGGAAGCTGGTATATCAGATATACTCAGTTCTTGGGCATACCATCATCTCACCTACTTCTTAGTGGATCTGCATTACTGGCAAGTATGTTTGAAAATAGTTCCATCCGTGGAGGTAAACCTCAAGCTAGAGTTCCTTCCCTAGACAGGTAATCTAGAATGGTACGATCCCGAAGCTCTGACCACGAAAAACGGTTCTCTTCAAATCACGCTATCCAAGAAAAAGACGCACAATTTGAATTACCAAGGAGGAATGATGTCGACTTGGAATAAGTTTTGTTTTACTGGGGGTTTGGTCTTGGCRTCTGTCACTCTCCCAGGTGGCACCAACGCCCGAGGTCTCTGGCCCGCTATATGGACAATGGGTAATCTCGGTATGAATCAGCTATTACTCTTGAAATTGCTCATAGAAGCGACTCTGATGATATGCTAGGCCGCGCGGGATATGGTGCTAGTCTCGATGGAATGGTTTGACTATTTCTTAATTCGAACGAGAATCCAAATGATTTGTTGATCTCGTCCATAGTGGCCATATAGTTATGATTCCTGCGACGTTGGAACAGCCCCCAACCAGACACTAAACGGACAACCACCAGCTGCGCGGGCGATTTCATACCTTCCAGGCCAGCGATTGTCAAGGTGCACTTGCCCCGGAGAATCACACCCCGGACCTGTGCATGAAGATGGAACATATGTTGGTCGTTCTGCGCCTGAGATCGACATGTTTGAAGCGCAGGTGAATGCCGTTCAGACTTCATTTGGTTCGCGTTTGTTGAAGCTTATTTCGTTCTAGGTCACTGGTAGTAAAATTGGCACAGTTTCGCAATCCGGTCAATGGGCCGTGAGTAATGCTTTGACTCCTAACATGCCTGTTGATCTGTTTGAATGCTGGACAGCCCTTCGACTACAACCATAGATGGGTGAACACTAGTGATACATATGAAATATACGATCCCACTATTACCGTTCCGAACGCTTATCTCGGTAGCACTTGGCAAGAAGCTACTTCCCTAGTGACAAATACTGGTTGGTTCAAGATTTTCTTGCCTATCTATTGAGTTTGACTCCAGCTACTTGTTCAACAGACCAGGATTGTTACCAATTGAAAGCTGGTTGCTTTTCTACGTACGGAGTTGAATACAAACCTGGTCCGTTACTGACTCGGTGATATAATTCTCGTAAGCCATTATTGACTGCATATCTTGTAGGATTCGACGATGGGGTACGTGCAACTCCGACGTATGTTTTCCTGCGTCAGGCTGAATACGAACTTCTCAGTACATTACTTGGTTGGCAAATGGAAAGAAAGCAGGGACAGTAAAAGCGGCAGCCGTGGGTGCCAACTCAAAGGTCGAGATTTCCGCGCGACCTGTTCCCCAAGAGCCTATGGTATATACTAAATACCTGCTTCATCGTTTGATGCTAATTAGACTGACTGTATGCCACCATTTTGTAGTACCTCATAGCAAACTTAGGAATTTCACCGTTCTTCGGTGCCATTGATTACGATCTCCTGACTTGGCCAGCGGTTATGTATGTCGATTGGATTCGTGTATATCAACCCAAGGACTCCATCAACATAGGATGCGATCCGGCAGACTTTCCAACTGCGACTTATATCCAGGAGTACGTTGATCGAGGTTCTTGCTCGCGTTCTGATCATTCTCACCCCGTTTTGATAGATACACGGAGGCGTATAGTAATCCTAATTTAACCACTTGGCACGGTGATTACCAGCAGCCTGTTCCTAAGAGCAGTTTTCTCGGACAATGTTGAGGACAAGTCAAAGGAAACTGTTGTTGCCCGTTGTCGATGTAGCTTCTCTGTGTCAAATTAATGAATATTTGAGCATAGTTAATTTAGTACCTATGTCTAGCCTTGCAGCTGAAGCGTCTCATAGAATGAGCTCACAGGACAGAGTTTGAGCAGGTGCCTTACCGTGGGAAATCGCACTGATAGCTCGACCGACCGTGTGCGTGAGGCTCCTCTTGATATTCTACCACCATCATGGTCGCGACTCAAACACACCCTTCAACGCCCAAAGAAGATACCAACTCGGATAGCACGCGTATCTCAAGCTCTCCTCCGCGCCCTAGTCCTCCTGGTCAATCTACGACGAACCATGCTCACGCGTCGCCTGGCAGACCTTTTGGCCTTAGCAAGCAATCTAGACTATCGGAGCAACAAGCGAAGAAAACCTCTCTAAATGCGCAGTCAACTACGTCTCAACCAAACTTGGTCCTTTCTGAACGGTCTCTCACCGAGGTCATTCAACAAACATTTCCGCCATTTGACCATCAAGGCTTGGTCGTTGGACCTTTCACGGAGGAAGCGGGAAGAGACGCGACTTTTGAGCAAGGTATAGCCTATATCTACGCTTCTGGCCCACCCTCTTGTACAGATTCTAAGCTGACGCGACATCGTCATCCTGGACTGCATTCTCAGAGCTTGGAACGATGCTGCTTGATGTCATCCTGGAGACTCATGCCTGGGCCGCGGCGCGTCCCAAACACGAAAGTCAACTTGCAGTGCAGCGGCTGGAACACAAGATTAGCGACGTGATAGAAGTGGAGAAGGCACAAGGCATGTTATCAAAAGCTTCCCCTCGGTCTCCTGCTGCCTTTGCTTCTTCCTTGTGGCCTGCCTTTCTCCTTGGTAGGCGTTGACTGGCCCTTCTGCTTCACTATTACTTGGCTCTCCCCGCTTTGTTTTGGCAAGTCTGACGCCCAATCCCCAGAACAAACCCGTGAACGCCTCAATCAGTTCGTCTCTCGCATGAAGTCCGCTCTCGCGGCGCTGACGGGCTCCTGATTCTTTTCTTACTATACGGTACTCTGCCTACGTATCTCTTACTCGTCTGCTTTGTATTGCTCGTAAATAGCAAGTTTTGCAATGTTTTTCGCGCTAATTGGATTGTGTATCGTTCTAGGCTCAGACATCAGTGCATCAGGTATCGGCTGCTTTGACTAACTTAGTCAGCATTTGTGATTGGTAATGCAAATAATTTCACGTCATCTTATGCCGCTTCCGAAGAGTCTTTGACAGCCTGTTCGATTTCTTCAGGGATTGAGTCGAAATTGCTTATCTTCTCTGATTGCTCAGCCGGCCAACCCGACTCAGTCAACTTATACGAAGCCTTGCAGATTGCACTTGAGCCGAAAACTGCCCATCCCAACTGCTTATAGTTAGTAGGCTGCAGAAAAACTCGGCCAGTTTGAATGATTTACATGGTCCCAACGAGTCTGCAATGGGCTGCGGTAGAGGTTGCGAACCTCCCTTTTTACGAGGCCTCGTTTATACAGTTCCTGTAGCAAGTACTGTCAGAGCCTCCACCGTCACATTCAAGTGAGTACAGAATTTTACCTCTCCGATAGCTGATGAATAATCACGCATATAAACCAGGTAATCTGATACCAGGGAATCTGATGGTCCATCAACAATGTTAATGAGCGGTCATAAGTCAAATCGCATTCACGAAACCCATTTTTACCCTCGTTGGCTTTACCAGCCAACGCTACTTTCATAGTAGTAACTCCGGAAATAACGTCCTTAAGATGAACAGCTTTCAAGATATTCCTTTCAGCACCAAAAGTCCCGGCTTGACCGGCTGCCTTTGCTAGGTTCACAAACAGTCGCGGGGACGCGGATACATTTTGAAATCCTGAAACCCCCAGTGAGTGGTATCCAATAGTAGTTCGCAGCAGTACCTGACGAACCTGGTCCGACACCTGAAAACTCCAGAACGTGCTCAAAATATGAGTAGCTCAGCCCTTGCGTTGTCATTTACAACAGAAGTGCTGGACTGACACTGATGACGATGTCCGCCTTGGCGACTTCCCTCTCTATCACGGCACCACTCAAAAGGTCACCCTCGACAACTGAAAGCTTGGGATGGAGGCCTTGAAACTTTGAAGTCTGCTCTTTTGTCGCGTTGCGAACCAGAGCTACGACTGGATGATTCGGACACTGCGAAGCCAGAAGTCAAGGCCACCAAAAGTTCTCCACCAACGTAGCCTGCAGCACCGACTAGGAAGATAGATGAGGTAGAGTCATCTTAGATATAATTCGATGAAAGATCAGACGTGAATCGAGTAACTTCTATGATTTTTTCGAAACTTCTGGCTATGAGGGGATGTGATGATAAGTATCATGCATTACGAGATCACTGTGATCAAAGCTAGAGACCACATAGAATCTAGAGAAGGCCAATTCGGCGGTTCATCTACTTATTTACATTATCAATCATGAATGACCGGTCCAGTCGGTTCATGAATAAGGAAAGTGAGCCTACGTTTACCGTGTATTTCGGTCATTGTCTTACGAACAGCTGATTAATGAACTGAAGACCGGGAATTGCGACTCCAAGTGTGTGATCCGTAAGCAGAACTATAGGTTAGTATAGCCGATGTGAGATCTACCAACGTCTCTCGAAGCCCTTGCATCAAGAAAGATCAAAGACCGTCACATTGAAACTTCAATGAAAGGCTTAATCAGCCCTAATGAGAGGTAGCGACAGAGAACCGGCCAAGGCACGAATTTTATCTCCGAGTTTCAGAATGTCGCAATATGTACTTCAATTATTGATAGGTGGAGACTAGACTTATACCAAGCGTGCTTACTCACACTAGATACAGCTTTGACGTTACATAATGTTATCCCGAACATATATATAAGTATGTAGTTCGCACTCACTAGCATCAGTTTACAGTCTACTTCGCTTACAGCCTCTTCAACCAGTACAGGACCTCCTGAGACGACAATGTCAACGCCGCAGCCTAAACTATTCCAACCCATTAAAGTCGGACTCGCGAACTTGAACCATCGAGTCGTGCTCGCACCTTGTACACGCCTTAGGACTACTCCATCAGAAGCTCTTTTACCTAATGTCGTAAAGGAGTACTACGTCCAGCGCGCAAGCACGCCCGGAACGCTTCTCATCTCCGAGGCAGTTATTGTAGCACCTCAAGCTGCGGGATTCAGAGGCGTTCCAGGCTTCTGGACCGAAGAGCAGATAATCGGGTGGAAGGAGGTGAGGGTGTATTAATCAGGCGTCTCTTCTGATGCTGGTTGACATGATTGGTTTCTTGTGTGGTCAGGTTGTCGATGCAGTGCACGACAAGGGAAGCTATATTTTCTTACAGATCGCCGCACTGGGTCGTGGAGCGGACGCGTCTGACCTCAAAGCCCGTGATCCATCATATGAAGTTACTGGCCCAAGCGACATCCCTATCCCATCTGGGGGTGAAAATGACTTTCCTCCGGAAGGAGGATTCGCTGTGCCTCGACCTTTGACCAAAGATGAGATCAAGGAATACGTGCAGTTGTTTGCTACGGCTGCATCAAGTGCAGTACACAAGGCTGGATTTGACGGAGTGGAGATCCACGGTGCGAATGGACACTTGGTTGATCAGTTTTTGCAGGATGTCAGCAATAATCGTACGGATGAGTACGGAGGTTCTCCGCAGAATAGGTCCAGGTTTGCATTGGAGATTATTGAAGCAATCAGTAAGGATATTGGGGTAGAGAGAACAGCGTTGAGGATTGGTCCTTGGACTGATAATCGAGGTGAGTTTCGTAGAATGTCCGCTAAAACGTAGTGGGACTGACAAGACGAATACCTTTCACCATAGGTGTGGGTATGAAAGATCCTATTCCAACATTCAAGACTCTTGTCTCTCAAATTAAAGAAACATATCCGAACCTTGCCTACATACATGCTATCGAACCTCGCATTTCTGGAATCTTCGAGAGAGAAGTCCGAGAGCACGAGTCTAACCAGTTTCTTGTTGACATCTGGTGCCCACGACCCCTTATACTGGCTGGAGGATTCGTTCGAGACAACGCTCTTGAATCTGCGGAGAGAGAAGGCGTCTTGGTAGCATTTGGCAGATTTTTCATTTCGAATGTAAGTCCGCGAGGCCAACCGTTTAAATGTATCTCGCTGAAATGTAATAGCCTGACCTTCCACTCCGCCTGAAGAACAATATAGCGCTGACGCACTATGACCGGAGCACATTTTACGGTCCTGGGGACACGAGCGGCAAGGGTTATACTGATTATCCTTTCGTAGAAGTCAAATAACTTGGATCAATTATTCGAGGTGTGGGGTGTGCACGATTCAGGGACTCACTTTATACTCGGCTTTGTACATAGAATAAAGATTTCGATTTTCCAACGCTTCGCAATGATTTTCGTAACTCGATGCGATACTTCAGACATATCCACGATAATCGTAATGGAAATATACGTATATTCACTGCCATGTCACTTCAGTTCAAGACTGCAGTCTGGCCCTCAACTCAGAAAAGAACGCTCTGACTCTCGGTCCTTCACACTCGGACGATTCTATGTCAGCAAAATTCTGAGTTAGCCCCCGTCTCCCAATCGAGATCCCTCCAGAGGGTGTGTCCTAGAAATATGATACCGGTCAGCATGAGCGCAGACGCTTTTCTGACGACGGTAAAGGTGGTACTTACACAATTGTTCTGCGACCTGAATGCTCTCTGATCACAAATCGTCATATTCTTGCAATCAGCGTCACAGGCACTGACGGCCCCACCCCGACTCAAGAAGGTATTGTACATCTGGAAAGCAGTGTCGTTGACTACAAACACTTCCGTGAGGTTGTGCCAGAACGCTGGAATAAGTTCAGAATCGGCTGGAAGGCCTACGAGGGGACCATAGGTCTCTCGGGCATCGTAGTATAGTGTCCAATGTGCTAAACGCATAAGTTTGTGATTTCGCTCATGGCTTGGTTGACAGAGTGATGGTGAATTGAAACTTACGTTGTATTTGGAACGAAGGATCGGATATGTTTGCTATAGGATGGATATTCGGGTTCGATAAGCCCTGATGAAAAAAAGAGTACCGACTCACCAAACATGACGCGAACATTCATGATACCGAAAGTATCCGGGTCAACCTCGTACACTTTGAAAGCCGGATTACCACCTATTCAAAATTCAGCAATAGAAGCAATCCGGAAGGCAGCACTTACTCGTAGGTGTCAGGGCAGGAGCCTGTGATATTCGCAATTGGGTACTAGTACTACACATGTACTAAGGAGCCATGAGAACACTCACTATCATAGCAACACTGACGGCATTTGCAGCGGTCTGGTTATCGTAATCAGAGTAGGCGATCTCAAACTGATCCTGAAGTGAATTTTCAGTGCGTGTTTTGACTCAAGATGCACAAGAAAAACGTTACTTTATGACTGTGTCCAAAGAAATGCCCAGCAATGGTATTCTTGTACCTTTGTAGAATCTGATCATAGTAGTTTGACTGATCTTCAAAAGTATCTTCTTTGCCAAGTGGAATATGCCCGATGACCCATACTTTCTGACCAGCATCCTCCGCAGCCTGTAACTGTTTGACGATGAATGCCAATATTCCGTTGGGATCCGGTTTGTTTTGTGATTAAATTTGAGCATACAAGATATGAACATAATTCCTTACTGGAAATCATCACTGTCGTAAAGCCAGAAGCTGCAATAAAAGGGTTAACTTCGTAAACGTCATCGAATAGAATAATAAATACGGGTCTTACTTCTGCTTGTACCAATATTGCGTGTTCACGGAAAGAATACTGGATAATAACAGAGTAAGAACGCATCGTGACCTCAAGGACATGCCACTGCACACTGACACTAAATTCGTATCGGGCACCAAAGCAGCATAGCWCCCTGATACATGGTCTACTTGTTGGCTAGCATTGGCACCGATCCATTGCTTAAATCTGATTAGTAGCAAGCCAGGGCGGGGAAGAGCCACCAGGACTAATCAACAATACTTACCTTCCAGCCAGCACTTTGAGTATCGAAAACCCACTGCGAGTTGTCCGTCGTGTTGCTTGACTCTCTTGCAAAAGCATTGACAGGGGCAGTGTCACTGGGGAAGCAAGGCAAAAACAGATATATGCGTACAGCGTTGCCTGCATGCATTCAAACGTTTACTTACTGGTTTCCTAAAGAAAAAGTCTCAAACCGTAAGCATAAACAGGACAATAAAAATGACGGACCTATACTAGGGAATATACGCGCCGTGATCTTGGAAAGCATCTGAGCATTGAAATCCTCGAGGTCGCTAGTTGCCTCACTGGACACAATCGAAGTCAGGAAACAGCGAGATATGTTTGTGCACTGGTTTGGACCGTGACTGACGTCTGATCAACCAACCATATAGCACCTAAACAAACGATCAAAATCAGCGAAATTCTCCTCCAACGAGCCACGAACTTCGAAGAAAAAAGCTCGTTCGAATAAAAACATGCCTTCTACTACATCTCCAGTGAAAATGACAAAGGCCGGATCGATTGCATTAACAGTTTCCAACATCGAATCCGCCAGCGAGATGGGCGAATCACATTTGGAGTTCCCGTTCGGTTGAGCCGGGTCAGTGATATTCTTTCCTGTTTCATCCGCAAAGTTCCTGCAACAGATAGGTTTGGTACAATTGGCCTCTGCTCCAACCTTTGCAAGTAATAACGTCAACGGGAATGTCTTTGGCACCACGAATAAGTAAGGAAGGATCAATACGTACCGTGTACATCCTATCAATATGCACATCACTAATATGAACAACCTTAATCGGCTCCTTTCGCTGAGTAGGAGTAGGCACACTCAAAGGTGTGGTTGGAGATGCGGTTGGAGACGGGAGCGGTACAGAGAACTCATTCGGTACATTCGACGAACAGAATCCGAAGAGGGCGTCACAGAACCTCTCGGCGATCTGACTAGCAACACTAATGCTCCTGAGATCATGAGCAATTATCGGTCCTTGGGTTGACATTGTGCCGTTACAGACGTCCGGATCCTCCAACTGCATGAGTTTCCGGTCACAAAATGCGATAAAATAAGTATGAGGAGTTCAGAGATGGATCGTGGAGGGAGCAGACAATCCCGATACGTAACTTGAAGGATATCACATATGTCTGTCAAGGCATCCACGAACGGATCATCACCAACGAACGCTAGGGCCTGAAGAGGGACCAAAGCCGCAAGACACGACGTGCAATCAACCATATTCTCAAACGCTTGAAGGATCTCTTGCAATGTAGAGTTCGACTGTGCAGAGACTCTCCGTACGGAAGAAGCGGCCAGCACTGTGACCACAGAGAGCAGGAAGCAATGGAGAGCCTTGAAATACATGAGATGCGGGAAGAGCCAGCTCTGTTTTGCAGGGATGTGAGTGTGGAAGTAGATCAACGAAGACCGCAACGAACTCACCACCAGATATCACCATTTTTAAAGCTCCAATTTATTCAAAGCTAAAACAATCTCCAACTTTGCACACATGCAATATACAGAAGTTTCCAGTGAGAACAATCAGACCAAGTTAGTCAGTAGCCTCGTTTGCTCGTGCCTTACACCATATGGGACATCGACTTCGAAATAGACGCAAATCCAGCCCGTCGAGAGTTTAGCGAACCAATAATGCTCTCCTCCTGAGAGACGTGCGAAGTATATTGTATGATATCAGGACTTCCGGCAGCGAATAGGAGAGCACGAGCAACCACGAGCGTCATGCCTCCTACATAAATCCAATCATGAATTCTAGGGACCGGAGAAAGAAGTGCGCAGTTCGATGTGCAGTGAACCGCGTGTGAGCGCCCAAGAGTATAGACGGGCGTCTGTCTGAGTTCACACGGTCCCTCCTMKGWTACTGACCATCTTCGCCAGCACAATTCGGAGATTAAGAGCGCAAAAACTCCTTTCCTTACTAGATTTTYAAGGCCAAGGAATACACAGAGCCATTACCAATGATTAYCACGCAAAATCTCAASTAACAAGTCCAGTCACAGTTGCCTTTGAGCGATCAACTTTTCAAAGAATGCCCCAACCCTCGGYCCTTCACACTCATCTCCTCYCCTTTCCATAAAACTCGTCGGTYGATTAAGATCTCTCTTTCCGAYCGAGATTCCTTCGGAGGGSGCATCCTATAACCACGGCRTAATGCCAGTCAGCACGGGCCTGGACACGATAAAGGCGATTTCGCTCTTGACCCCCGYGGTCGGGTGGTGGTAGAGGGAATGCTCACACAATTATTTTGCGATCTGAACGCCCTCAGATCACAAATTGTCGTATTCTTACACTCATCATCACACACACTAACCGCTCCTCCCCTCGTAAGGAACGTGTTATATAACTGAAACGCTGTATCGTTCACCGCGAAGACTTCCGTAAGGTTGTGCCAGAATGCTGGGGTTAGCTCGGAGGACGGTGTGAGGTTGACGAGGGGACCCCAGGTTTGTCGGGCGTCATAGTATAGTGTCCAGTTTGCTAGTGATTTGAGTATAGTTTTCAGAAGGTATGATTGGTGATTCGCGGCGAGAAAATATTGGAGGAGATTTATTGTACTCACGTTGTATCTGGAAGGAAGGGTCTGATACGTTTGCTAAACGATCATAATATGTAATTCATATTCAGCTGTTACCTCCATGAAAAAGTTCGACTCACCGAAAATAGCACGAACATTCATGATCCCAAATGTATCTGGATCAACATCATACACCCTGAAAGCCGGGTTACCACCTATCACAAATCGAGTTTTTCAGTGTCCAGGCCAATCTCCACCTCTCAAAAAGGTAAAAGCGTATCACCTACTTGTAGGTGTAAGGGCAGGAGCCTGTCAAATTGCGTGAATCAGTCACTGAAACATGCTCATGGACCTGGAGAAGGGGCTATATACTTACGATCATAGCAACACCAACAGCATTCTCTGCAGTCTGATTATTATAATCCGAATACGCAATCTCGAATTCATCCTGCCAGTGTGTTCCCAGCAGACAGCCTCCTCAGCCTTCTTTCCTAGTGCAAGCATACGAGATACATAAGTGAAGACCTTACCATATGACTATGTCCAAAGAAATGCCCGACGATCGTATCCTTATACCTCTGGAGAATTTGATTATAATAATTCGACTGATCTTCGACAGTATCATCCTTTCCGAGAGGTATGTGCCCGATAACCCACACCTTTTGTCCGGCGGTCTCTGCAGCTTGAAGTTGTGAAACAATGAATGAGAGTACTCCATTAGGATCTGGCCTATTTTTTGTTTAGACAATCATATCTGCTTTGTAAAATTCAAACCTGGATGGCACTTACTGGAATTCGTCGCTGTCATAGAGCCAGAAACTGTTGGTTAAAGGAAAGGCGGCCAAGCAGATGAACACTTTAGTCGGAGCGGTATCAGAAAAAAACTATCGACACTCACTTCTGTTTATACCAGTACTGCGTATTCACAGAAAGAATCCTTAATCGTTATATCTCAAATCAGAACACACCAAAAACCTGGCCAAAAAACGAACTAACACTAGATTCCTACCAGGAACACTCGCAGCGTAGCTCCCAGAAAAATGATCCACCTGTAGGGTAGCTTTCATACCAATCCATTGCTTCAATCATGGGTCAGCATCTCAAAGGGCGGGGGGTCATGTCAAGCGGGATTAAGGATACTCACCTCCCAACCAGCACTTTGAATATCAAACACCCATTGTGAATTGTTCGTCGTCATACTTGTACTTCTTGCAAATGCGTTGACGGGCGCCGTATCACTAGGGAAAGTAAAATACGGACTAAGGACACTCCTCCAAGCATAGAACGAAGGCGTTTCACTTACTGATTTCCTAAAGAAGAGAAAGAGTTTGAGTAGGTGCGAATGAGACGTTGAACGAGAAAAGACAAGTTTACCTAGACTGGGGAATACACGCGCTGAGACTTGAGAAAGCAACTCGGCGTTGAAATCTTCAAGATCGCTGGATGCCTCACTGTCGCACGCTCCAAGTCAGCAATGAACCGGGTATGAGGATGATTACAGATGCCGTACGTTTGATCAACCAACCATGTAGCACCTAAACACATACGCACACAGAAACACTTTATTTAGAAAAGTCACCACCCCAGATAGTAGTAACGCACGTTCTACCACATCTCCTGTGAATATGACAAACGCCGGATTGATAGCATTGACGGCTTCCAACATCGAATCCGCAAGAGAAACCGGCGAGTCGCATTTGATATTACCCATCGGTTGAGCAGGATCTGTGACGTTCATTCCAGCTTCGTCCGCAAAGTTCCTGCAACAAATAGGCTTGGTGCAGTTCGCCTCTGATCCGACCTAGGAAGTTTACTGATTCAACAACGGGAGTCGCCATGAATACGATGAATACGCACCGTGTACTCTCTGTCAATGTGTACATCACTAATATGAACAACTTGGAATGGCTCTTTTCGCTGTCCAGGAACACTTGCCGGGATCGAGAGATGAGTCGCCCAGGCAGGCGATGGAAGCGGGACAGAAAACACATTCGGCACTTTGGACGAACAGAACCCAAAGATAGCTGCACATAGCTTCTGCGCGGTTTGGTTGGTAAGACTGATGCTACGCAGATCATGAGCAATGATCGGTCCTTGAGTTGACATCGTCCCGACACACACGTCTGGGTCGTCCAACTGCAACAGAACGAAATTTTAAAGAAAGATGAGAATGAGGGAATCATTAGAAGGAATAGAGGGGTGGGGGGAAGGAAAAAGACTTAACGATACGCAACTTTAAGAACTTCGCAAGCCTCTGTCAACACATCAACGAATGGATCATCGCCGGTTGACGCGACGCTCTGAAAAGCGGCCAAAACTCCAAGACACGACGTACAGTCCTTCAAATTCTCGAGTGCCTCAAGTACCTCTTGCAATGAAGAAGATTGCGCTGTAGTTCCTAGCAAAGACGAAAACCCGACAAGTAGCAGCGCGCCAGCGAACAAGAAACGACGAAAAGCTTTCAGATACATGAAGCTGGTCAACTGCTGGTTTTTGGTAGGAATGGGCTTGAGCGATTCAGTTCGGAAAGGGTTTCAAAGCAACGACCAGATATCTTTTTATTAATAGTCGATGTCCCCAGCAAGGCTGCATTGCCAATTCAGGCTCGAGGCTTTACACGAAACGTCAGAGCAGTGCGAACCCAGAGCTGGTCAACAGATCCTCGGAGTCCTCCATACTGAATTCCTTCGCTCTTGCTTCTGCTCGTGCCTTGACCCAGTGCCCACGTAGTTTTCGATCAACAATCAGGGAGCCAATAGGGTTGTTCGTAACGTCTCTCGCGCCTCACAACATCGCCTAGGAAGTCGTTGGAGGTCAGCGACCTCACTGATTCATGCTGGTGGAATTCGCAGTGTGCACGATATGTACATTTCAAACGTCAATAGTTTCAGTATGAGAGAATGGATTCGCACTGAGAGGCGGACCTGCCCGGGACCCCGAAGTCACCTTGGAGTTGTACAAGCATAAGCGCTCAATATTCAATAAGCGCCCGACAAATCAAATGACGAAGCTCGACACCTGCAATTTACAGCCTACAGAGTAGTAATTTGCTCGATGTGATTCAATGCGACGAAATGAAACGACATGAGATGAGATGAGATGAGAAAATATGAGAAAACAAAACAGAGACGAAAAACGAGAGGGGGAAATTAAGTTAGTTACTGACTGAATGTGGAGTGGAGTTGCTGGAGATGTATGTACGTAGATATGGATATGGATATATAGTGAGATGGAATATAGAAATGGATCATCGACACAGCTGAGGAGAAAAAGAACCCAAACAGAAAGGAATGAGCGAGCGGACGAGTAGGATATATGAACCGAACCCAGTATAGACAATGAATGAATGGACGAATGTCACTTGTATGCTACTTGATTAAGAACAAGAGGGGAAAAGATCGGACAAAGATTATGTATACATTGATGAGGGTAGAGGGTCAAAAACGATAGCACTCAAAAGCGGACAGAGAAAACATGGAGAAGGAAAAATTTCCAATGCGAAAAGGAAAAAAAACACAAACAAAAAGCCAAGCAACCACCTCCACAACCTCTCTGCTTTACCCATACGCCATTCTAATAGTCGAAAACCGTGGTCTCAGTAAAAAGGCCTGAAGCATGAAATGCCACCGCACCGCTGAGGATCGAGGAAGGTGGATCCAGAGGAGAGACACAAAAGAACGAGAAACCAAAGGAGGTTCGTAGACCAAGGATGGATGAAGATGAAGCGCGTGCATCGACTTTGCTAAGGACCACCGACCCAAGAAGGCAAATCCTCGCTGCCAAACCGAAACCAAAACCGAAGGAGCTGGTAAGCTGCGCTCTGATCGACATACCCAAACCCAGACCAATCCTCCCTCTAAGTTCACGGGCTGCCCGTCGACTCATCGCAAACCCGAGTCTATTCCTCAGGGCCTCGAACTCTCTCATGTCAATGAGTATCAAATTCTCGCGGAGCCTCCATGCTTTCCATGCTTCACAGGCACCAAACCAATCAAGGGTGCCCTGCCCTATCCTTCCGATATCAAATCCAATCCACTTCATCTACTCCCTCCCTCTAGATCCCTTAAAACGTCTAGAAAACACATCACGACTCCTTTCCCTTCTCTCCCTTCTCCTCACATCTATCCTTCTCCCCCTCACCCTCTTTCTCCGCGCTCATCATCTCGCCACCATCAGGCACAGAATCCGGATCAGGTTGACCCAAAAAAGGCCTCTTGAATCCAGCAGCAGACATCGAATGAGCCCTAGACATAATCCCAGTTCCTTTCTTCAATTCCAAATTAAACGACATCTTCCCCTTCGAAATCGCATCTCCTTCAGCCCAAATCGCACTTTCGCCTAGGCTCCTGGTTCCACTTGCACCTCCGCTCCCACTCCCACTACCACTGGCGCTCCCGCTAGTAGGACTCGTACTCGTACCCGTGCAAGTACAAGTACTATCACTACAACTCTCACCTGCAAATCCATGACCACCACACTTCTCTTTCTCTTTCTCCTTCTCACCCTCCCCCTGCTCTTCCCTATCTCCTCCCTTCGCCTTCAAAATCTCTCCCTCAACCCCCGTCCCTCCCACTCTATATCCCGCCAAAGCCCCACTAGGCACAGGCGGAAAATACCCAAAACTACCTCCACTCGTAACACTATCAAAATAACCCCCTGGTTCAACACCCCCTCGACTTCCAAGTTCAACTCCCACACTCCCAGGAATACCCGGACTGCGTTGATGATAATACCAACCGCCCGTTACCCCTCCTCCTGCTCCTCCTACTACCGTACCCCCAGCACCCGCACCCGCAGTAGACGGATGAGCTCCAGGACTCCCAGGATGAACATGTACAGGCGCCCCAACCGCAGGATTAATATACGGATTCGGACCTGCACCCGCCACCCCCGGTCGTCCCCAAAACGCCCCAGGAGACATCGCTAATCCAGGCGAAAACGGCGTATACACATGCGCTTGCGCTAGCGGGTGCGGATGATGTGGTATATGCGGATGATGATGAGGATGAGTCGGATATCGAGGTGAAGTTGATACATTTTGGAAATACGAAGTTGGTGAGCCTGGCGCAGGTGGTTGTTGGGTAGAAGTGGATCCAGATTTAATTGATTGAGGGGAGGATTGTTTAGATTGGGAGCTGGACTCGGGGTGAGAGGTGTCTTGGCTTGATACAACTGGAGGCGGATACGAATACGTTGGGGTCAGAATCATACCTCCACCGTCAGGATGATGGACCATGGATGAATGACTGCTCCGTGGCGCTTCAAAGAGAGGCGATGCCATGGGGACCGGCGGAAGGAAAGTAAATGGAGGCATTGAAGGCGTTATGGGAGGTAATCCATGAGGCGTCATTGGCATTCCATGAGCAGGATGATGGAGGGGTGACATACCAGGGTGGTACAGTGGCGATACTGGCACACCCATGGGTGACATATTGTGTAAAGGCAACGTAAACGAGGATGCAGGTAACGGCGGCGGTATGCTGATTGTCCCAGGATGATGAGGATGAGTGTGGTGGTGAGAAGGCGTGGTAGGGGGTTGCGACTTTGGTGGAGACTGTGCTTGAGGAGGTGACTTAGACTTTTGTGAGGAGTTTTCTGACAGGGGCGTTGTCGTGGAGGATTTTGAAGACATGTTTGAGCGAGTGGACGCCGTTGAAGGTTTGACCGAGTCTGAGCTCGCTGTTGAGGACGAGCTACTTACGTGTAGCGAGCGCAATGAGCCCGACAGCGAATCAACATCATGCGCGAGGGGAGGTCGTACAGGACGCTCTCTTGTTCGCGGTGAAATTTGAGGCTGAGGTTGATGCACTTGTAATGATGTATGGTGCGGAGGCGGCGCTGAGAGGGAGAGCGGCGGTTGAGGAATTTCATAAGGCGTACTTGGTCCTGAAGGAGGTCCGAAGTCAAGCGTGTAACCAGAAGGCATTACGATATGGTTCGGACGGGAGGATGTGCCCTGGGCGGGAAGTTGAAACGATGAAACAACGCTGTTGTTCTGGAAGGCAGATAAGGCGGGTGAAGTGGGAGTCGTCATGGGCTGAGCAGATTGTGAAAACTTATCATAATGAACCTTCAAAGTTCGTCCATTATACTCATACCTAGTGCGTTCCAGGAGTTGAGTGGCAGTCCCTTTTGAAAAAAGCGCACGCAAGCGTTAACTTACCCGTTAAACATCTTGACAGCACGTTCGGCATCATACTCTGTGGCGAACACGACGGTTCCAAAGCCCCTAGAGCGACCATCTTGGCCAAGGGCAACATCAGCACGAATAATAGTGCCTGCTTGGCGAAATAAATCTTTCAAATCCTGCCATTGACAGTGAAACGGCAACTGCGACAAGACATGAGAGAATAGGAATGCGCTTGACAAGATCGACTTACGTTGCCGACGAAAAGATTCCTACCACCGTTTCCTGAAGAGGAGCTTGGTCTGTCTAAACCAAATAGGGATGCGTATTCAATATCACCGGCGAGTGGACTCAGACCTCCTAGAAGTGAGCCTGTTTGCTGGGAAGAGGCAAAGGAGAATAGCCCGCCCACATTCGCCAACCCAGAAGTGGAGACAGTGCTCAGAGAGTTATCGAGATCAGGTGGGAGCCGGTCCGGCCTAACTTCAAGAATCCTAGTCTGCCAAGAGTAGCCATTGAACATATCGATAGCTCGACCAGCATCTTCGGCAGTGGCGAGAAGGACGGTGCCGTACCCTCGGGATCGGTTGTCAGGACCAAGAGAAACATCGGCACGTAAAACGGTCCCCGCTTTTCTGAATAAATCCTTGAGATCCTGCCAACGAACCCTGTACGGAAGCTAGACCTGCGTAAGTGAAAAAAGAACAACGAAATAGGGTTCTGAGGACGCACATTTCCTACAAACAACTGCGTTCTAGTGTCCTTCGGTGGACCGGCACGGCCATCTGGAGAAGAGCGAGAGGAAGTAGCCATCTGAATGACTGCTTCAATGTCATCGTTTGTAGGACCGGAAGTAGGAGTAGGAGATGATGCGGACAGAGACGGAGACCGACTAGATGAAGGATCCTAGAAAAAAAAGCCAAAAAAATTCGAGAATTAAAAAAAGACATGACATGACAATTTGCCGTTGCGAGAGCGGAAAAATGAAAACATACGGAACGGAAAGAGTCCATAGCGGCTTGAGAGAGAGAAAGATGGAAAGGGGAAGCCCAAAGAGGGCCTAGAGAACGTCTCGAGCGATGAGCAAGTAGTATTTGGACGACGTGGAAGACAAACTGAAGATGGTGGAGAAAGCAAAGAAGAGTTTGGTGTAAGCGAACATCCGATTGTGGAGACCAGCCGAACCAGCCTGTCAGCCACGGCTCAATTCAGCTCCACTTTCAAATACAACATACACTTTGTTCGACCCCACGTCTCATCTCATGCCTCTCCGATTATCTCAGCTTCCGCCTCTCGACTTTAATTATTTATTTCATATTTTTTCATTTTATTTTCTCCCTTTGCTCGCTGTGTCTATCAATGACGGCGGATGTTATATTCCCTTTCAAGCATCGACAGGATCTTTTCAGGGCTGTTGTCTGTCAATCCCTGTCTGACGTCACCCCGTTGCTTGCCGTTGTTGGTGGGAAAAACTGAATGACACTGGTTCATCTCTTTCTACGACTACGCTTTTCTCTCCCCGCCGCAGTGACTGTCGATGGTTCACCGATTGGTTTCCTGTTCACTGGTTCAGATGATTACCCCGACATGAACCAGCTCAGTTTGTCTGACATTCCAACCCTCCTCCTCCTCCTTCAGCACCGTACTTGCCGGCGGCTAGTTTCACTGAATGACGTATCCTGTTACACGGCATGGAGTGAACCTCTTTCTATTGCTCGTATACGTATTCAAACAGACACCTATACTGTACACAGGGTTCATCTTTTAGCCTTGCTCCAACCCAGGTGGAGTATCCGACAACCCCTCCAGACCCCGGATCACACAAGCAACGAATAGCTGGAGAGTACTCGCCCACAACCCATCGTTCCTGGACTTGGCTCATCTGACTAGTACAAGTCCCAAAAAAACCAGAGAAAACTCACCTATCATGTCAGGTACAGGCTTCCATCCACATGTCGTGCCGTTTTCATTGGCACTCACCATTCGCCCTACCTACATACAATCCACGGCGTGAACTCGGCCGACACTCGCATTGCAAACCTTTCATCTTCGACCTTGTTCGACCCTCGGAGGCTCTCAGGCTGGTAATGGTTTTCATTTTACATATTTCAAATTTCAACGCCCCAATTCCCCAATTCTAATAAGTGCATATGACGGAGGAGACTCTTCATTATTATTGAGTGACTTACGTACGTGTAAACCTCGTAAACCTATACTTGGTTGGTTGATTGTGCTTACGGCGAAGAGATATCGATGTCCGTATTCCAGACATGCGGCAGTCTGGACGTCCATCCAGTACACGCCTCTAGAATTAAATTCATTTCGTTGATATAAATCACGGCATCGCTGGCATTGGCATCTCTTGATTCCATCCATTCATTTTATGGACCAAGTTAACAGCGACACTCAATTGGGCCAAGTATCCGTTGGGACATTCGCAGCGAGCCTCTAGATTCTAGGTTCCTTCGGGCCAGAAAAAAATACATTTCGTCCTCTCCAAAACTTCAGTTACTTTTCGGCGTAATTACCACGCCATTTTTACACCCTACACGTACCTCCGACAACCTATCCCATATCCTACCCGTCTTGGACTCGAAATAAAATACCTCATGCATTTGGGGCCGTGGGAAATGTCAAAGCTGTCCGAACCACCTTGGCAGGACCCTTGACGCGCGCGAGGGCCAGCCGAGGCATATTGTTTGACTGGTACTCCTACTACACCTTTGCTTTCGTACCTAGATCGTCCTCTGTGTTTCATAAACTATTACATAGTTCACCCTTAGCTTTAGAGTCAATGACAATAGAAACAGAAAATCGCTTTTGATTCCTTGCTTTTATGTACAAAGCTGTATACGAATAGGAAAAACACTTAGAGCCAGAGCTACGACCAAAGCTTTGAAAATTGACGTGGAGCACGGCCAGGGCTCGGAGAGGTAGACCTTTCGTCCTGGAAGGCGCTGAATGTACGCTTTGTTGGGAATCGAGACGCATTACTAGGAGAGTTTAGGCGAGGGTATACTGGGATTGGGTCCAGGAAATTTTGAATCGAGTCAGTCAGGACATTAAACAATCCGGCTGGAGCTGGAGGTGCTTCTGGTGGTGGAAGGTGCTCCTATAGACCGTAGACGACATCTCTTTCCTCCCAGGGATCTTCGAAGCCTGCTCAACGGTAACACACCCTTTCTGCTCCCTCCTCAGCCTCCTCCAAACCGTCGACATCCTCACTACCTAGCGCACAAACACAAACCTCAACTACCGAGATCATGTTCTCCTTGGCCTGACCGCTCCAGAACCTGAGCTCACACCTCGACTTCCAACGTGCACGCGCGTCGCGTTCGGAAAGCATCTCAGCTTCAACCAACATCATCTATTACACTGCACACTACTCCACGAACCTCAGGCTCCTCGGACCTCGATGAAGAAAGGCTCGCGAAGTTCATCGTTAACGAGGTTTTGGATGTATACTTCCGAAATTCGAGCTCGGGCTTGGGTCCGGGTTGGGCTGTTGATGACGGAGATTGGATCTGGGAAGGGTGGGGTGCTTTGGACGTGAGACAATTAGTGGGAGTGAGGCTGAGGAGGGCTGGCCGCTGTTGAGGTTGTATTGCGAAGGTTGGGGTTGATGAACGATCATTCTTTGGCCATGGGTTCGGCGTCGGAGGTGTCTTGAGAGGACGTGTGGGGCTGGGTGCTACGATGACGACAACAACGAAGGCGACGCCTTGAATATATATCCGCCTTGGACAGAGGTTGTGGGTATCAATATATGCGACGAGAGCAGGTGTCATATCGTCTCAACCAGTTTATTCTCTGAAGATACCTGTTGTTTCGGTACGTTCCTCGTCCTAATTATTATCCCGGATAAAATTGATTGAGACTTAGTGTCTTAGGTTGTCATTCCTCCTCCTCCAGAACCAAAAGTCGATGAACCTCGTCTTCTGGTGTGTCTTCAATATCATGTTTGCTCTTCAATCCGTACTGATACACAAACCACTATCAAGCGACCCTAACTGCTCCTGCCTTCTGCACTCTAACGAACATCCATCCTACTAATACCACCTCCGCCCTCAAACGACACCTCACTTGTTCCAACCCCACCGCACCTCCGCCCGATTTCCAGCGACTCCTGCTCAAGGGTCATGGTGAAGTCTTCGCGGATAAAAAGCTACTTAAGGAGTATACAGTCAACGGGTGACACGATCAAATCGATGGTGAAACCAGGCCTCGAGTGGGATCCTACCCGTACCGGTATAAAAAGCACACCAACTCTCGCCAGCCCAGCACCTACATCAGCTCTATTGGCTTCTTCACCTCTGCTCTCGAGTAGCAGTGTCGGTAGTATCTCCGGGAGCAGTGGGGTGATAGAAGGGGGAGGGGGAAAGCGTCACCAACGTATCCCCTCCGTTGACCTCTCCTCTTCCTGAGTGTCACCCGCCAACAACGGGATCGATGTAGAGCCACGCAAGGATGTGCTGCTCACGCTTGATACAAACGAGATTGATTTGTCCCGGACCAAGGAGTCACTTTCGACGTATCATTCAGCGACTTCGAGGCTTGAGTTTTGGGATCGGTTGTATTGGTGGTTTTCGTTACTCCTTGCTATGTCTTGGATTTGTATATCAATGTTAACATTTGATAAACATACGTCTCAATTTTTAGGTCGGAGTTCTCGAGAAATACAGACGCGTTGACGGCGTTTGAAGACTTCTTGGGCGTGAAGTTCCTGCTGATTGGGACATATATGATTTGTGTTTCATGGTTATGTTGTCGTCATTGTTGTAAGTTTCTTTAGACGGAGCAGTGCACTGCCAATGGAGGCTGCTTACTGGAATCACTCTTATTGTTTACTATTTTATGTATGGTGCTAAGGACAACATTTGTAGCTCCTGGGCTAAAAACAAGGTGGGGATGCATAATGAGGTGAATGCTAGAAAACAAGACATAGGATGACTCTGGTTTGACATCAGACCTATGATGACACATGGGGAGTTAGAGTTGGATGTGCAGACTATGGTACAAGAAAGAAACACTAAGAAGGCTGATCAAGACCTGAATTACTACAAAACACTGCATTTACTCACTAGTGCTAAAGTGACTTTAGTTATTCCTCCTCTGATAACTTTCTTTATGTTTTTCCAGATGTGGTGTTTTTGTTTAGTACCAGGGGCAACTGGATCACTGGACACTGTGTGTTGCAATGCAGAAGTCTCTTGCTGAGATTCTGAGTGTTGTCTGATAGCCTGCATATGAGCAAGGAATTGAATCCTGTCCAAGGTATAAGAATGATCATCCCCAAGAACTCTCTTTGAATCTGCAACCACCCTTTCCATAATCAGCTCAGCCAACTCATGCCTATCTGAGAGAGTAGAATAGATCCTAGCCAGAGAATGTGTAAAAGTAAGAGTATCTGGATGCACCTCTCCTTGTACTCTTGCTGAGGCCTCAACTACCTTCTCTTGCAACTCCACAGCCTCTTGCCACTTTCCCATATTAGAATAGGTCTGGGCTAGGTTGTTAATACTGTCAAGAGTAGATGGATGCTCCTCTCCTTGCACTCTCACTGAGGCCTCAACTACCTTCTCTTGCAACTCCACAGCCTCATTCCACTTTCCCATAGTAGAATAGGTCATGGCTAGGCTGTGAATATTGCTAAGAGTATGTGGATGCTCACCTCCTTGCACTCTTGCTGAGATCTCAGCTAC
>RCHF01001204.1:0-43816 GCA_003987895.1 Neonothopanus nambi | reverse complement strand
AGCAGCTTACAAGGGGAATGAAGCAGTTGTGGAGTTGCTCCTGCAGTCAGGTGCAGAAGTGAATGCTCAGGGTGGTCACTATGGAAATGCTCTTCAAGCAGCTGCTTTCACGGGGAATGAAGCAGTTGTGAAGCTGCTTCTCCAGTCAGGTGCTGAAGTGAATGCTCAGGGTGGTGAATATGGGAATGCCCTTCAGGCAGCTGCTTTCACTGGGAATGAAGTAGTTGTGAAGCTGCTTCTACAGTCAGGTGCAGAAGTGAATGCTCAGRGTGGTGAATATGGAAATGCTCTTCAGGCAGCTGCTTACAAGAGAAATGAAGCAGTTGTGAAGCAGCTCCTGCAGTCAGGTGCAGAAGTTAATGCTCAGGGTGGTCAATATGGAACTTCTCTTCAAGCAGCTGCTCAAAATAAGCATTACGTAGTTCAATGCTTGCTTGAACAATCAGATGCAGATACTAGGTTCCAGACTATCTTTTAACTATCCTGGGATGACACCACAGATTTCTGGTACTTTCTTAAATCATTAAATGTCTTGGTTTCAGTTGACTGATTAATAGTTCGCAGTCTTTTCAAAGAAATATAATGTCCATGTACTTTACCCTCTGTCTGTCATGTTTCCAGTTCTTCTTTTCCTGCTTGTGTACTGGCTTAAATCCATACATTTTTACTATCTCTCAATTGCTGTAGTAGTATGAATTTACAAGCAAAGTTCAATGTGCAACCTTGGGACTTGACAATGCAGTGATATGTCTCACAAGTTCTTGAGGGAACTTTTCCATCTTAGCTCTAGAAGACAGATGTGAACTTCAGAGATGCCAGGACCATGAAGAGATGAGCCAGAAGGGTGAAGAGAAGCTGAGCTTAAACTGGGTCAATTGAGAAGTAGCAGACTGATCAAAGATGGCATAGTGGCTAGAACTTGAGAGATGCCAGGCTCATGAGGAGTTGAGCCAGAAGAATGAAGAAAAGCTGAGCTTAAGCTGGTACAATTGAGTAGTAGAAGACTGATCTGAGATGGTATACTGGCCAGATTGTTCCCCAGTACATATCACCCAGAGCCGAGACAGCTGTTGTCATCAGTCAGAGTGAAGGTCATTCACCAGTGTACTAGATTCAGAAGACAGAGAAAGGGTAATATCTGATGTTGATCTGAGGCTCTCAATGTCTCAGGTTGAATGGTACCTGGTGAGGATACCTGGCAGCTTTGACCTGTAAGTGTATTTGTTCAAATTTTGGAAGGATTCATTCTTTGCAAGCCTCAATACTATTCAGGACTTACTCAACAGTCAGTCTAGATTCATATCTGGCCCCATTGTTCCAGCACAGAATTGATGGCAGCTGGGATCTCAATCCAAGTGCCTGTCCATGTGAGTATACAAATTTGAACACTAAGAAACAGTCAGTAGTGGACTCTTCAGACCTCAGCCGAGCTCGTACTCATCAAGGTTGGCTTTCAATACTGCAGGTTAGTAGAGTTCGATGTTACAGTAATTGCAGGCCAGCATAGTATGAGTATGCAAAATTCCAAGGTGCTAGTAGCAGTAGAAGTAGCAATGTGCGAAATGTATTTATCCAAAACAAAATCAAAAGGAATAAGTAAGTAACAAAAGAGAAGCTATCTACGATCGATACGAAGCAGTGGGCCTCAGCAAAGGAGACTGATTAGGCGAGAAACTGGTGGGGAAATACGTCGCTGTCGACGGCGAAGCAAGCGAACCAGGAAGATACAAAGGAATCGTCGGAATAAGCTCAAATACATGCTGAGCGACTGCACCCCTCTGTCTGACCGCCCCATTCTGCGAAACAGGATCGACTGAGTTCATCACCCCGTGCACACGGGCTTCCTGTACCATACGCTCATCAGAGTCATCCGGACCAGGTGTGAGCGCTGGAGGAATGTTCGTCCCTCGACCATCCCAGAGGCAACGTACGTCATGCCCTGGAATAATCTGTGCTAAACGGCCTGTTTGGACGTGTCGGATCTCGATGAAGCGGGTGTCAAAGAGGAGAATGTAGGGCGGATGAAGGGCAACTCTTTCGGCTGTGCCTTCCCATTCAATGGAGCCTGTTGGGCGGCTGGGGTCACCGTGTTTGTCAACGTAGAGTCCAAACTCTGCAATGAAAAGAGGTTACGGGATGAGATTTCGTAGGATGAAAAACGGGGAAACCCACCGGTATAGCAAAGCAAAAATTCCTCGTCCGTCGACCTGAACATGCCCAAAGGCCGACAAGACTCCCATCGCTTCGCCAGGGGTGCATGCCTCGGGTCCTCCCTCTGAGGTATAGTCCTACTCTGTAACCTACACAAAAATGTCAGCAACCAGCATCCAACATATGATACTAAATAAGAACACTCGCTCCATCAAATCCATAATCTCAAATCCTTTCGCACAAAGTATAGCAATCTTCGCTTTCAGGAAAATAAGATCATAAGACTCGGACGGCAAGAAAAACTCTCGATAAGCTCTGAACCAATCCGACTTGGGCGACCGGAACCCAAACCTCGACCCCATCAACCCCGCGGGCGCTTTCGACCTTTCATTGATTTTATCAATGACAGGCTCAACTACATGGAATATGCTGTCCAACTAGAGGTAGAAACGACGGCACATTAAGAAAGAGAAGTGGGAAAACATGGGAAAATACGTACGCCTTTCTTTTTCATATAGATGACCAGAGTTCGGTTATTAAGCGTTCCAACGCTGAAGAAATGTACGTCCTTGTTCCCACTCAGCTTTTGAGGAGTCTGCGACGAATGGGTGCTTGAAGGAGAGGATGGTACGAGTGCTTCGATGTGGTAGGCGAACAAAGACTATCATCATAGCAAATATTCATCCATCAGAAAATGGCGCCCAGGTCGGAACCAGCATATTCGCGCACCTTGTCAGCCAACACCAAGAAAATCCCAAAATCTTCTAACATTGCGCATTGCGTGACCATCTTGAGATGGAGCACACGACGCATGGCTAAAAAATGGCGTCTCATGAGCAAGCTAGTGACAGCAGAAGTCGTGCACACTCACAGCGTGAATCATGCCTGTAGATGAAGGCAAAAAAAAGGTTCAGTTATAGACAAAAACTGATTGAAAGATAGCGGGAAAAACCAACCTGAACCCAATCCACACGCCTTCCGCACACCCAATAGCCACAAGACCCCTTCCATCCGGCGTATCTAGACACATCAAATCAACAAACTCCGCACACCTAACCCTCATAAAAAAAACCGCAATAAACTCACTGAACGGAACCGAGCACGTAACCTTCCCTGTATGAGAATTCTCTCCATTCCACGCCCCAAATCCGCTCCCTCCATCCCTCCCACCACCACCCATCGAAGGCGAAGGAACAATAAATGTATCCGCACTCAACGTCTCAACTTCAAACACCTTGTTACTCTCCTGCACAACCTTCCTGAGCCCCACAGCCTCTTCAAGCTTCTCTTTCCACTCCGTCCTCGCAGCAGCACTCTCCGCGTAGAGGATGTAGTTCCCGCCCATACGCCCATTATGATGGATAGTGCAGGGGTAGACTGAACGTGAGTCAGTGCGATCGGACGGGGAGGTCACGAGGGATTCTGGGGACTTCGGTGTGATACCGGAGGAGAGGGAGGAAGCTGGGTCTGTGGTGACGCCATTGGTATTGTGGCGTTCGCCCCGCAGATTGCGAAGAAGGCCGGCGCCGCGTTGGGTTGGGGGGTCAATGAAGTTGACAAGGGTTAGGAGGTCTAGTGGGATGGGCTAAAACACAGGGCGGGCGGGATATTAGTCATATAATAGTCAGAGTACTCATTTGAAGACGCCCACCCGACGATTAACGTAATACTTTGTAACCCCATCCTTCTCCCTTGCTTTGGTCATAACAACTGTGTGCAAAAATAAAAGAAATAAGCGTTCATAGTATACCATAATTCAGTAAAAATAGCCATGAACTCCTCTAGCAAAACCTCTCCCAACAGTAACCTCCAAAAACAAGCGGAAGCAAGACTTCGCCTCGCCTGCCCCCACGCAAAGACCGCAGAAAGAAAACACCACCCCCAAAACAAAAGAGAAACAAAAGCGCAAAAAAAGCCTATCCACTCACGATAGTTATCAAACAGCAAAACAAACAGCTCACTCCATCCACTCCACTCCAGTCCTCCATCAGGCTGCCTCAAAAGCCTGCCCGTATGTATCAAACTCCGATTCTTATCCAACAAATCCATATCAATCCACTCCCCAGCCTTAAACACAATCCCCTTATTCAGCCTCCACAATTCAACCTTCTGTTTGCTTGCCACAACCCCAGGTTCAGAGTCTTTCCCGATAGCCTTGATAACTTCCAAAACCTGAGGTATGTCCTCACGATCTTCGTGTCCCTCCGGCGTCTCATCAAGGATGCTTTTCAGCAGTAACTCGTACCGCAGCAAACGGGGAATAGGTCGATTAATGAAGTTTTTCATATCGAGACGGTGAGCGTCGGGGTGTTTAATGCATTGCTATGTAAAACGAGACAATCATACTCAGCTCGGTAGAACGAGAAACAAAGATGATAATTTCCCAACGCACCTCAACAAAAGCCTTAAACGCCTCATTCCCCTCACACTCCTCATCAATCCTATACTTCGCGATCGGATAGTTCGGCACGTACTCCAAGTACGCATCTCTCCAATTCAACGCTGCATCAAACACAGCAGCCGTCACACTTCGTATAACGGGATGCTCCTCTCTTTGAATCTCATGGAACTTCTCCACGAGCCTCTGATGGTGTGCGTGCAGCTCAGCGAAATTATGGAAGACGTCGTTGATGAAGCTTTCGAGGCGGGCAGGGGGAATGATAGGTGGTGAGGCAATGCGGAGCGGGCGAATGTACATCTGTATAGAGGACATGGACTTAGTGCGGCCCAACTAAAAAGGATAGACAGACGTACAATTTCAATATTTTCCAAATCCTTAACATACGCCATCTCACCCTTAATCAACTCGAAAATAATTGACTGCCTCTTACACTCCCTCTTCTCAATACCCGCCCTCCTAATCCTCTCCTTACCCACTAAATCAAACCACTCCCACTTCCCAGGTGCTCCTTTCCCCATAGCAGCCTGGAACGTTCTCAACTGCGCAACACTCTGCAAAGAATTGATAGCCTCGATAGCTTCCATGAGAAAATCAGCATCAGGGTTCCCATCCGCTGTTTCATTCAGGATAGCTTCCAGTAAGACGGGATACTTTTGAAGGTGTTCCGAAGGACGGTTGAGGTAGTGTTTTAGATCTAGACGGAGATGTGGGGAGTGAGGTTGGGATGAGGAAGTAGTCGAGGGTTCACGAGCGGCTTGCTACAAGGAAAGGAAAAGGTGCATAGTCAGCTTTACTCCAAACCCACACTCCAGAGCTGCGAAAACGGATAACACCCACCTCTAAAAACATCCTAAATGCGCTATTACTATCCACCTCCTCCCTAACCCTCCTCTCCGCAACAGGCGCATGACCCACATAGATCGGATATGCAAGTCTAAATTCTGTCGCCGCCTGAAGAAACACATCCCCAATCCTCGAAATGACAGGAAACTGTTCCCTCTGTCTCACATACAGTACCTCCAACAACCGTCTATTACACTCCCGTAGATCAAGGATGTTCCCAAACACCTCGTCAAGGAACTCGTCTAGGTCTTGGTGCGGGATTATTGGAGGGCTGGCGGTTCGGAGGGGGTTGATGTAGAGGCGTTCGAGAGTGTCAAGGTCGTGGAGGTATTGTTCTTCCTTAGAGATGAGTTTGTGGATTATGCTGGGGAAAAAGAGTTTAATGCAAAATATATCTAACATCGAGGTGACCTACGTTTGTCGGCTTATTTCGGATTCAGGAAGTGAGACTAGGACTTCCTTAGGTACTGTCTCGGTCCATGTTTCACGCGAAGGACCTTGAGACTGTTCATTGTGTATAGGACCTACAATCGAATCGCCCTAATACCGACGCCATCATCAATCCATCAACGCCTCAAAAGAAAAATAAACTCTCACTCACCTTCCTCGGACACCTAGGCGAATAGCACCTAGCACCTTCTACACAATCCGGTGAATAGCATTTGGTGAGCGCCGTCACTACGCCGGTCGGTAGCTCAGCCCTCTCTGGCACAGCATCGGAGGGCCCATCCTGGTCGTCTAGAAACATGTATACATCCTCTACTCCATCCTGCAACACCCTCCCGCCCCACTCAACTTCGTAGAAGAAGAGCTGTGATTGGAGCGAGCGGGCGACTTGAATTGCTGCGCGCCGGTCGGAGGTGGATAGGTTGTGGTTTATGGCTAGTTCACGTTGGATTAGGGATTGGATTGTAGACTAGAAAGATAGAGATGGTGGGATCATCATAACGAAGGAGTAGATAGCTGTCACGCACCACGATATCCTTTCCAGTGAATGCCCGAGGGTATGGTATACTCCCTTTTACGTGTGTCCCCCTGGGCACCTTGTCCTTGAGCTGCACAGCGATATGCGACAAAAGTGAAAAATTGACGAATCGACTCTCGTCATCGTCTTCGTCTTCGTCCCAATAACCATCGTCGTCAGAGTTATACCCGCGCTCGTGATCTCCCTCGTGGTCATAATGCAGCTCGAGCGGCGGTCGGTGGTGATAGTCGTACTCTTGGCCATGACCATTAAGTCCAAGATTGCTCGGACCAGCAACAGGCACGTAGGGCTCGTGTTGATCGTACTGATATTCTGGCACCTCATCGAGCGGATGAGTACCATTAACGTTGCCATTGACTGGCGGAATGAGCACCGTATGGGTAGGTGCAACAGGTAGTTGGCGACCAGTCCTCACGCTGTTAGGTGAGTCTGGTGTAGAATGGAACGAATCGGTGCTGAAATGGCGTGGAAGACCTGGTGTGGGTGGTAGTGGTCTCGGACTCCTCGAACTCGATGCTCCCGAAACTGAGGTCCCCGTCACTGGTGTCCTTGGCGACTTGAGTGTCGAAGGCGTCGTTGGTGATGCATTACTCGCTATCGATCCAGCACCGTAGCCGTCCCATACTCTTTCAAAGAGAACCTCTAGGTCTTGCTCGGTCTGCGACATGGAGGAGGTATGTAAAAGTTGATGACAAATCCAAATTGAGCGTTCTCAGAAGCTGCGATGCGTTCCTCTTCTGTACACGATATCACCAACGACCCTTCACCGCCTTTTGGTTCTAGATTCCTCACCGACGACGCCGATGTCTGGACACACAATGCTTGGGACCATGTACCACCTCCAGAGGATCAGGAAGAGAGGATAGCTGCTGCGATTGCAAAGCAGCAGCTATCGCCTGTATCGGACGAGGATAAGAAAAAATATAACGAAAAACCGGCCAAGAATTGGGATAACTTTTATAAGAACAATACGGCTAATTTTTTTAGAGATAGAAAGTGGTAAGCTTGAATTTTTTCAAAAAAAATCTTATCAGCTCTCATCGCGACCTTAGGCTGCATAACGAGTTTCCAGAACTCGTAGACGCTACAAAGCCAGATGCAAGTCCAATGAAAATTGTAGAAATAGGATGTGGTAAGTTAATACCTCCCTTTGCTACCCAACCGACTCGTTTATTTTCCTTTAGGCGCAGGCAACTCGATCTTCCCCGTCCTCTCTTCAAACCAAAACCCATCTCTCCAACTCTTCGCCTACGACTACTCATCCCACGCCGTAAAACTAGTCCAGCAAAACCCCCTCTACTCTAACCCTCCTTCAGGTTCCATCCATGCAGCTGTATGGGACCTATCCTCTGATTCACTACCCGATGCCCTGGAGGAGGGCATAGTGGATATTGCGATCTTGGTCTTTGTCCTTAGTGCTTTGCATCCGGATGAGTGGGAAAGAGCTGTGAAGAATATTTACAGAGTCAGTGCATACCTGTTCAATGCTGTTGAGATGTATGCTGATGATGCAATTTCCGTACAGATACTCAAACCAGGCGGCGTACTACTACTCCGTGATTACGGCAGGTACGATCTTACCCAGCTCAGATTCAAGTCTGGCCGCTTGTTAGACGACAACTTCTACATCCGAGGTGATAAAACCAGAGTATATTTCTTCGAGTTGGGTGCGTCATTCTACACAATGCCTTCTCTCTCGTGCTTATGAGTACACGGTAGACGAACTATCACTAATATTCACCGGCTCTCTCGCCTCGCCCGCTGCGAAAGCGGATACCAAAACGACTCTGGTTGAAGAGACAGACGACCTATCCCCATCCCCATCTCCCTCCCCCTTTTCCTTACCTTCTACCCCTGCTTCTCCTTCACCCATACCCTTACAATCTACCCCCACAACCTCCTCTTGTACCTCTCCCTCACCATCTTACTCACACATCCACTCGAACCTCCACCATCTGCTTCCTCAATCCGCCGAGAACACTACCGAACCCTCAAGCTCCGCCTTGATGCCCTCCGCCCCGCGTTTCGAAACTCTCCAACTGGGCATTGACCGTCGGCTCATCGTCAATCGCAAGAGGCAGCTGAAGATGTATAGAGTTTGGATGCAAGGGAAATTTCGGAAGGTGGGCTAGTTTACTGGTACATGTAGGGAGCTGGGAGACATGTATTCTATATGTCGAGACTGCAGCTTGGAGTTCATCTGAATGGCTCGCTCTCGACGGTCAAACTGAGTAATGATATAATTCTGTGTGCATTCGTTGAGGAGAAAGGCGCTTTGAAGATTGGGCCAGGCCTCATTGCAATAGCAGGTTCGCAGGCACTAAGCAACTCTGAACTCTGAACCAAGCAAATAGTACACTGCGTACATTTAAGATCTACACTACTTACATAAAATCTATCGCTCGCTTTCTGCCCCTCGGCGGCCCAGAAACAGAAAAAGCCTCTCCTTTAGGGTCATTCTCTTCCTCCGCTAGTGTTGGCGCCATCTCGACGTCACGATTCAGATCCTGAACACCGGTAGGAACAGGTTTCTCAACCCACATGTCGTCGTCGTTCTCTTCCTCCTCTTTCTTCTCCCTCTCATGCCGGTTCTTCTCTGACCCGCGTCTCTTCGACCTGTCCTTGTCCTTGTCCTTATCCCTATCCCTATCCAGCCCCCTCTCCTTTTCTCTATCTTTATCCTTCTTCCGTTTCTTCTTCGGCTTCTCAACAGTATCCCCAGCATCTTCTCCAGCACCACCCTCACCCTCATCCATCGCAAACGAAACAATAATATTCCTCTTCTCTTTCTTCTTCTTCTTCTCCTTTACACTGCTACTGCTATTATCCAACCCTGTCGTCTTTCTTGCCTCGCGGGGAACGAAAGTAGGCTTGAATGTGCTAGGGTCAACGGTAGCGTTGACATTAGCATCCGGATTTGTAATCGCATTTTCCGCCACAGGGACCTTTGACGTTCCTTCTTTGCCTTCATCCACCTTGACTTTCGACTCTGGGAGCTCACTCGGCGCGTCACCCTCTTTCCCGTCTTCATCATCACTATCCTCATCATCACTAGCGAAAATAGCTTTAAACACGTCCACCGAAGGCCTTTCGTACGTCAATGTATCCCGCCCTTGCGTATCGTCCTCGCCAAGACCTATATTAGCCAGATCACGCTTGCCACCATTTGTGTTTGCTTGTTGCGAGACCATACTAGACGATGCCATGCCCATGCTCGCGTCGTTATCAGCAGGATGCGTTGCCGCCCCGGCCTCTGCACCGTCGAAATCAAATCGTGACCCAGCCCCAGCCCCAGCAGTATCACCCTGGCCAAACGAAGCCGCCGAATCAGGCATCGGATTCGGATCCTTCACCCCAAACCTCTTACACAACAACCTCGCAGGTTGCCAGCTCCTAACCTCCCTCGTCATTGGCCCATACATACCCAACCTCGCAGCATTCTCCTTGGGCGAGAGCTTCTCCTCCTTCTCCTTCTCCTCCATCTCCCTTCGTTTCTCTTCCATTTTCTCCTCTTCAACAGAGGGTTTATGCAACCCCTCATAAATCTTAGGCCCTGATTCAACAACAACAGCACTCGTAAACCTCCCTGCCATAGCACCCGACATGGGTTTAAATATCATCGCAGACTGTGCGTACTCCTCTATTTCCTTATTAAACTCTTCTATGCTTTGATTTGGGAGGGGTGCCAAGGACGTCGACGCCGAAGGGTCGGCTTGAGAGTGGAGGTAGGCGGTGTACCGAGATTGTTTGACGGGGTCGGTGGTGAAGGGTTGAAAACCCCTTAAAGCGGCGCTGGCGATTTGAGGTTCAGTGTGTGGGATTCGGAGTGTTATGCTTGGGGTTTTTGATTCGGGTTCGGTCGAAGAGGTAGAAGTCGATTTGAGCCCCGCAGCAATGTTCTTCAGCCTCTCTCTGTCCTTTTGCGACATATAGTCAAATACTGAACGGGGTGCTGATGGAAGCGGTGTTTCTCCTAACATCGTACCTCTCTATGTGGATAAACAGATAAAATAGACACAGATTATTGTTACTGTCGTCCTTTATTGAAATGCTTAACGAATTGACATACCTCATCAGCCGTCATCCCACTTGCTTTCCACTTGTGATGCGGAAGTGCACCCGATTCAGTGCTCTGAACTTTGACATTTTCCTTGTCTTTGCTCGAAACTTGACCTTGACCTTGGCTCTGATTCCAGACACGTTTAGGATCTGGTGTCCATCCCTTCGGTATATCAGGTAGGGGGAACCTTCGCAGCGCATATAGTCTATCAGCATAGCTCGACTAAAAATGATCAAAACTTTTACCATCTATCCTCTGCGACTGGCTTATCCGAGAGGACAAACCCACTCAAAACAACCGTACCATCGAGAAAAGTAGCCAATGACGCCGCAGGTCTCTAGAACAAAAAATAGTTCAACTGGAGATGATATTGACAGTTTACGAAAAGAGAGTTACCTACGATATCAGAGGTTCGGTTTCTGCCCTTTCCAGCTATCCGCACTTCGTCAGCATCGCCGTCGCGGTCGGCAATGTCGTAAGCGGTCTTATTTCGGGCACTTGAGCCTACATCGTATACGTCGAGATCGTCCTCGTCTGCGTCGTTGAGCGCGCCCAAGCCGAAGCCAGCTAGTAAGAAATGAATCCAGTTCAAATGAGAAACTCAGACTTTCTTGAGATAGTAAAACGAAGAAGAACCTACCAGCTAGTTTAGGACCAGATGTAGACACCCCAGAGGAACCTTTTACACCAAGTGATTCGTTGAGACTCATCCCCGGGCGGTAACCTAGCCCATGGGTATTGTCTTTCCTTTCAACTATCAAGACCGGTGTATCCCTCCGCGCATACGTGTGTTTGTTCGCCTCCTCGTCGTCCTCCACCGAGAGGTTGAAGTTATCACCGGAGAGTGTCTGCCCCGAACTCGCTTGCAAGTCCTGTAACCTACGCTGTTTGAGCGTCACGCGAGGACCGATACCCTGACCTAAACGCCACCCCATTTTCTTGAGGATGCGGGCGCCGGCAGAGTCTTTGGTCGGGGGTAACAACGCGTTTTGGAGTGCTGTGGTGAGTGGGCTACAGTAACATATTGAAATTGTTATGAGGATCTCACAGCGAAAGAGCATGAAGAGGTTGAAAGACGTACTCGTTATCATCTTCTCCCTTACGTTGAAGTTCTGCTTGTGTTCCTCCCATAAAATCCATTTCGTCAGTAGTATCGACAATCTTTCGGCTGTCTTTAAGCTCTTGCAGATCTTCATCGTCCATGAAATCTTCTGGCCTATAAGCCTTCTGCTTTGCTCTATCACCTCTAGACGATACAAATGTCGAAGGTGTCCATCCTAGAAAGACAAGCTAAGAAAAATGCGCAGAGTCGAAAACCAAAGTTCTCAAACGTTACCTTCTTTCGACCCAACGGTATTGAAATACCCAGCAGAGAAGCCACCGGTAAATGCCCCATGAAGTCTTCTCCTCCCTTTCTCATCTCTGACTTCTTGTTTCCATAAAGGAACGAATTCACCAGTATCTTTCGACTTCTCCAAAGGAGGCAAAGGTGTACCTATCTATGTATAGAAGCAGATGGTGAGCCAAGAAATGGAGATAATGAACAGTGAGCAGATGACACACCAAGCAGAAAGATTCATTGGCTTTGGAACTGGAAGGGTCGATACCGAGATCGCCCAGCTTCCGCTTCAGTCGACTGGTCATAGACAGAGAATGGGCAGCGTGGGAAAAGTGAAGTGAGCGTCAAATTCGTGCAAGCGACAAGGGTATCTCTCTGTTATGTTATCTCAAGCATCTCTGAAACTCTCTGAAAGAATCGCATGTTACATGGCCAAGACAAAAAACGATATCATGTATCGCAGGGACATTTACTTGCGGTGCTTGCCCCACTTCCGACTCATGGATATAGGACAAGTGTGTCATCGAATTTCATCTGGTACGTTCTCTTCTCCCTCGGACTTGTTCTTATTTTGACTAGAAGAAGAGAAACGTGGCTTCAGATCTGTGACATGACTGAGAGCGGCCGCTCTATCATTGTAACCATACAGGTGCTACGAGGCTGAGCCTTATACAGGATAACACTGCTAGCATTACCCAACGATCCCTTCTATATCCGGAGATCGTTCACAAATGGCGTAAGCTTCGTAAATTCTTGTGAAGCACCTCCTAACTCAAACTCTCTTTAGTTATCTGGAACGGCGCACATCCATCTGTGGCGCGTCGAAAGGCAGGAAAATGACTTCGGTTTCTGTCGTACGAACGGTACGACGGCAGAACATTTAGTCTGGTGCTGAGGGTTTTCTCGTTGCGGAATGGTCCAGTTCGCATCCTTGAAGGCAATGAACGACTTGGAGAGAAATGATAGTCACTAGACTCTGCGGCTTATCTTTCCAGGTCCGATATAATCTCAAAGCTTTTCTTACTACAAGGTCTTAGCAACAGCAGAAGTGAGTTAAGTAACCCTCACGTCTCATAGCTCCTTGTTGAGTCTCAGGATCTGCTTCTTGACAGAAGGTCGTGGCGTGGCTTATATCGACGGCCACAAAGCATTCCATCTCCATTCATTCTATACCCCGGAAGACCACACGAGGTCGTTTGGAGAATTTGAGTTTTGGGGAGACCGGATAGCCGGGGCCTTGATCAAGAGAACCGCGGAAGCACAGACGCTTGAATGCTGAATCTATAACAAGAACACGGAAGCACGGAAGGATGGATTGTCGTCTCTCACTACTAGTTGCCTTTTTTGTGGGTACTGAATCAAGCAATGCCAGAAAACTCTATAGCGGTTGTCTTCAAAACCGAACTCTGACTACCACCACTGGCAACCCGTTTGGCTCCCAGCCTGTCAGGCTGTATCACAATCCTGAGTACATAAGACGGCACAAATTTTTAATTGGCATGGTTTTTCCGTTTCTATACGATGTCGGCATTACGGATAGTCGTAAGGTGCCAATAGATCCAGGATTCCAACCCCCTTCACCAGAGTGCCCATGCCCAGGCAACTCATTCCCATTGAGCAGTCCCAGAAGCCTACCTCATTTTGAAACACTATAAAATGGGCTTCTACTGGTCTCGATGTTCTTCAGGCTGGTCCTTCTCTCACAACTCTTTCTATTCTACTGCTTCGAGCGTCTGGAACATCTCCTACTTCCCCTCTCCTACTCACTTACACAGTACGCCTGTCTACTCGTTTGAATCACTTGGGTGATTGCTGACTATGTAGTAGTCACCTTAGCTCACGCCTACCTCCATTCCGAACATAATGTTCTCCGCGCTCTCCTCTAGAATCATGTCGGCTGCGTGCTTGGCCATGGCTCTGAGCCAAGTCGTGCTCTCCATGCCGGTGAGTGCACATTTTTCGCACCGGTGATATTGCATTTGTACTGACGTCTGAGTGGTTAGGTATATGACCTGAATGTCAGAGCTAATGTTTCGGGACTGGGATTGGAAGCTAGAGCTGGCTCTTCGAGTGCCAGTCTTGAATTCATAGGGTACACTGGAACTATCAAGAGCCAGGCTGACGCTTATTCGAGTGGCCAACTTATCAAAACGTCTAGCAGTGGTGCTGGGACTGTTTTGGGTTCTGGTATATATCTCACTGACACATTTTCATCGTGCGTATATTTTACGATTTTAACACGTTATATTTTGTCTGAAAGAATGACGGCTCGGTACTATCGAAGTTTAGGGCGGTGACCTATGCTAACCAGGCAGCGGCGAAGGCAGCACCGAAGGGTACGAATGTAGCTACCATCGACCCACAACAGCCTTATGCACCATATGTATGCAAATTTTATGCTGTTAAGACAACGTGGCGTGGAAGTATTCCTAAAGTATGCTGCTTTCGAATTCATCGCGACCTGTAGTTCTCGGTTTCTAATGATATACTATTTCATGTAGGTATGGTTCAGCCCCGCTGTTCGAAGCGCTGCTACATATGACCAAGAGGCGCGTCAACTAGGCGTAACAGGATCATATGTTCGAATGTCGCAGCTGGATGTCAAAGGGGCCAATCAGCTCATTTTAACCTCGGGAACTACTTCGGGTATTCAGGTGGTTTGCCAGCCTGTATCTGGTGCGAAGGCCGAGTCCAAGTCTTGTGATTATCTCAGCTTGGCGAAGAAATGGAATGTCAAGGGAAACCCTCCTGCGCCCAAGAAAGGTGTTACCTGCACTATCCAGTAAAGCTGTTCGAAAATGTTGGTAGTAATAGAGAATTGGATGTAGGATGGTTTGCAATACATAATCTCGCCATTTTTTACGCTGTATTCCCTTCCTTCATTACACATGTAAGTAGATGCAAGTACAACGATTGGAAGCAGAGCAAATAGCAAATTTTGAAATCAGCTGACACTCACAAGACACTCATGACACGACAGAAGCAACCGACTCGGAGATATAGCCCAGTATAGTAGTCGGTCAAAGCATGACATCGGATGGAGCCCTCTGACCGCTTGATGCTATAGTATGTTCAGCTTGTTCTATTTCATACAGATCTCACACTAGATATAGGCTGGCAAGCCACACGAATACCCAAAGTAGTTTCCGAGGTTAAAATCAGTTGATTGGCACCATAGATGTCCAGCTGCTTCATCCGAACATACGGTGGTAACACAGCATTGGCATGAAAGTGTACCTAGGCAATTGCCCGGTATCGCACGGATCTATCCCTTTCTTTGACAACAACTGCTAATACTATAGAGTTTTCTGGCATCGCTTTATCCACAAAAACGGCAACTAGTAATGAGAGACGACAATTTAGCCTTCCGTGCTTCCGTGTACTTGCTGAGGAGAATGACAGGTGCCGGTGCATCGATTCAGCATTCCGATTTCCGTGCTTCCATAATTCTCTCAATCGAGGCCTCAGCCACCAGCGGCTACCTCGGTCTCTCCAAAACTTGAATTCTCCGAACAACCTCCTACAACCTCGCGTGTCGGTGGTCTTCCGGGGTATAGAATGAATGGACGGGACGAACAAGCTTGAATTTTCTGTTTCCGTCAATTCGGATTAATACACCACGACACAACTCGACTCGAATTTTCGAGAAGCCGATCCTAAAACTCGAATCAGAGCTATGGAGCATGAATGTTAGTTGACTCACTTCTATTGCTAAGACCTTGTAGTAAGATTCCCTGAGGGGGGCATAGAGAATAAAACACCTCGAGGAGTTGAAAAGTAGACGAAGGTCATTGTCAGCGATGTACCAATGGTGACTGGAAGGAAGAAACTTGTAGCACGATTTGTACCTTCAAGAACCGCTAGGATAACCAGGGGCCTGCATGCACCCCCACCGATCGAGAAGAATCTTATCACCTTTCTCTTCCGCCTAGGCTATATGATTAAGCATTCTACTTGAACTTTTGACGCACACTCCGCCAAGGCAAGACAGCATGAAAATGGCGAGGATTGTATATTGCAAGTCACCTTACATCCAGTCTACTACTACTACCAGTCCCTTCGAAAAAATTTACTGGATATTGCACATACCCTTGGGCGGAGGAGGGGTTCCCTTGACATTCCATTTCTTCGCCATGCTGAGATAGTTACAGGACTTGGACTCAGGCTTCGCACTAGACGTAGACTGGCAAACGACCTGAATATCCTTGTAAATGGCCTCAATAATTCCTGGGGATAAGACGAGCTGATTGGCTGTCGTGCTCAGCTGCGACATTCGAACGTATGATCCTGTCACGCCTAGTTTGCGCGCGTCTTGGTCAAACATAGCAGAGCTTCGAACAGCGGCATCGAAAAATACCTACATGAAAGAGGATATAATCAGAAACTACAGGTCGAGATGAACGAAATAGAGACATACTTTGGGAACACTTTCACGCCACGTTGTCTTAACGGCATAGAATTTGCACACATACGGCGCATAAGGCTCGTTCGGGTTGATGACATCCACATTCACGCTCTGCGCTGCTGTAGTTGTGGTTTCCGTTGCTACAGTCGTGGTTTCCGTTTGTGGTGCTGCCTTCGCCGCTGCCTGGTTAGCATAGGTTACCGCCCTAAACGTCGATAGTACCGAGCCGTCATTCTTTCAGACAAAATATAACGTGTTAAAACCGTAAAATATACGCACGATGAAAATGTGTCAGTGAGATATATACCGGAACCCAAAACAGTCCCAGCACCACTGCTAGACGTTTTGATAAGTTGGCCACTTGAATAAGCGTCAGCCTGGCTCTTGATAGTTCCAGTGTACCCTATGAATTCAAGACTGGCACTCGAAGAGCCAGCTCTAGCTTCCAATCCCAGTCCCGAAACATTAGCCCTGACATTCAGGTCATACACCTAACCACTCAGACGTCAGTACGAATGCAATATCGTCGGTGCGAAAAATGTGCACTCACCGGCATGGAGAGCACGACTTGGCTCAGAGCCATGGCCAAGCATGCAGCCGACATGATTCTAGAGGAGAGCGCGGAGAACATTATGTTCGAAATGGAGGTAGGTGTGAGCTAAGGTGACTACTACATAATCAGCAATCACCCAAGTGATTCAAACGAGTAGACAGGCGTACTGTGTAAGTGAGTAGGGGAGGGGAAGTAGGAGACGTTCCAGACGCTCGAAGCAGTGGAATAGAAAGAGTTGTGAGAGAAGGACCGGCCTGAAGAAAATCGAGACCAGTAGAAGCCCATTTTATAGTGTTTCAAAATGAGGTAGGCTTCTGGGACTGCTCAATGGGAATGAGTTGCCTGGGCATGGGCACTCTGGTGAAGGGGGTTGGAATCCTGGATCTATTGGCACCTTACGACTATCCGTAATGCCGACATCGTATAGAAACGGAAAAACCATGCCAATTAAAAATTTGTGCCGTCTTATGTACTCAGGATTGTGATACAGCCTGACAGGCTGGGAGCCAAACGGGTTGCCAGTGGTGGTAGTCAGAGTTCGGTTTTGAAGACAACCGCTATAGAGTTTTCTGGCATTGCTTGATTCAGTACCCACAAAAAAGGCAACTAGTAGTGAGAGACGACAATCCATCCTTCCGTGCTTCCGTGTTCTTGTTATAGATTCAGCATTCAAGCGTCTGTGCTTCCGCGGTTCTCTTGATCAAGGCCCCGGCTATCCGGTCTCCCCAAAACTCAAATTCTCCAAACGACCTCGTGTGGTCTTCCGGGGTATAGAATGAATGGAGATGGAATGCTTTGTGGCCGTCGATATAAGCCACGCCACGACCTTCTGTCAAGAAGCAGATCCTGAGACTCGACAAAGAGCTATGAGACGTGAGGGTTACTTAACTCACTTCTGCTGTTGCTAAGACCTTGTAGTAAGAAAAGCTTTGAGATTATATCGGACCTGGAAAGATAAGCCGCAGAGTCTAGTGACTATCATTTCTCTCCAAGTCGTTCATTGCCTTCAAGGATGCGACCTGGACCATTCCGCAACGAAAAAACCCTCAACACCAGACTAAATGTTCTGCCGTCGTACCGCCGGTACGACAGAAACCGAAGTCATTTTCCTGCCTTTCGACGCGCCACAGATGGATGTGCACCGTTCCAGATAACTAAAGAGAGTTTGAGTTAGGAGGTGCTTTACAATACGAATTTACGAAGTTTACGCCGTTTGTGAACGATCTCCGGATATAGAAGGGTTCGTTGGGTAATGCTAGCAGTATTATCCTGTATAAGGCTCAGCCTCGTAGCACCTGTATGGTTACAATAATAGAGCGGCCGCTCTCAGTCATGTCACAGATCTGAAGCCACGTTTCTCTTCTTCTAGTCAAAATAAGAACAAGTCCGAGAGAGAAGAGAACGTACCAGATGAAATTCGATGACACGCTTGTCCTATAACCATGAGTCGGAAGTGGGGCAAGCACTGTAGGCAAATGTCCCTGCGATACATGATATCGTTTTTTTGTCTTGGCCATGTAACATGCGATTCTTTCAGAAAGTTTCAGAGATGCTTGAGATAACATTCCATTGAGAGAACAGAGAGATACCCTTGTCGCTTGCACGAATTTGACGCTCACTTCACTTTTCCCACGCTGCCCATTCTCTGCGCCGCTATGACCAGTCGACTGAAGCGGAAGCTGGGCGATCTCGGTATCGACCCTTCCAGTTCCAAAGCCAATGAATCTTTCTGCTTGGTGTGTCATCTGCTCACTGTCTAATATACTTATTTCTTGGCTCACCATCTGCTTCTATACATAGATTGGTACACCTTTGCCTCCTTTGGAGAAGTCGAAAGATACTGGTGAATTCGTTCCTTTATGGAAACAAGAAGTCAGAGATGAGAAAGGGAGGAGAAGACTTCATGGGGCATTTACCGGTGGCTTCTCTGCTGGGTATTTCAATACCGTTGGGTCGAAAGAAGGTAACGTTTGAGAACTTTGGTTTTTGACTTTGCGCGTCCTTCTTAGCTTGTCTTTCTAGGATGGACACCTTCGACATTTGTATCGTCTAGAGGTGACAGAGCAAAGCAGAAGGCCTATAGACCAGAAGATTTCATGGACGATGAAGATCTGCAAGAGCTTAAAGACAGCCGAAAGATTGTCGATACTACTGACGAAATGGATTTTATGGGCGGAACACAAGCAGAACTTCAACGTAAGGGAGAAGATGATAACGAGTACGTCTTTCAACCTCTTCATGCTCTTTCGCTGTGAGATCCTCATAACAATTTCAATATGTTACTGTAGCCCACTCACCACAGCACTCCAAAACGCGTTGTTACCCCCGACCAAAGACTCTGCCGGCGCCCGCATCCTCAAGAAAATGGGGTGGCGTCTAGGTCAGGGTATCGGTCCTCGCGTGACGCTCAAACAGCGTAGGTTACAGGACTTGCAAGCGAGTTCGGGGCAGACACTCTCCGGCGATAACTTCAACCTCTCAGTGGAGGACGACGAGGAGGCGAACAAACACACGTATGCACGGAGGGATACGCCGGTCTTGATAGTTGAAAGGAAAGACAATACTCATGGACTAGGGTACCGCCCGGGGATGAGTCTCAACGAATCACTTGGTGTGAAAGGTTCCTCTGGGGCATCTACATCTGGTCCTAAACTAGCTGGTAAGACCCTTTCGTTGTACTATCTTAAGAAAGTTTGAATTTCTCATTTAAACTGGATTCATTTCTTAGCTGGCTTCGGCTTGGGCGCGCTCAACGACGCAGATGAGGACGATCTCGACGTATACGATGTAGGCTCAAGTGCCCGAAATAAGACCGCTTACGACATTGCCGACCGCGACGGCGATGCTGACGAAGTGCGGATAGCTGGAAAGGGTCGAAACCGAACCTCTGATATCGTAGGTAACTCTCTTTTCGTAAACTGTCAATATCATCTCCAGTTGAACTATCTTTTGTTCTAGAGACCTGCGGCGTCGTCATTGGCTACTTTTCTCGATGGTACGGTTGTTTTGAGTGGGTTTGTCCTCTCGGATAAGCCAGTCGCAGAGGATAGATGGTAAGAATTTTGATCATTTTTAGTGGAGTTATGCTGATAGACTATATACGCTGCGAAGGTTCCCCCTACCTGATATACCGAAGGGATGGACACCGGACCCTAAACGTGTCTGGAATCAGAGCCAAGGTCAAGGTCAAGTTTCGAGCAAAGACAAGGAAAATGTCAAAGTTCAGAGCACTGAATCGGGTGCACTTCCGCATCACAAGTGGAAAGCAAGTGGGATGACGGCTGATGAGGTATGTTAATTCGTTAAGCGTTTCAATAAAGGACGAAAGTAACATTAATCTGTGTCTATTTTATCTGTTTATCCACATAGAGAGGTACGATGTTAGGAGAAACACCGCTACCATCAGCACCCCGTTCAGTATTTGACTATATGTCGCAAAAGGACAGAGAGAGGCTGAAGAACATAGCTGCGGGGATCAAATCGACCTCTACCTCTTCGACCGAACCCGAATCAAAAACCCCAAGCATAACACTCCGAATCCCACGCACTGAACCTCAAATCGCCAGCGCCGCTTTAAGGGGTTTTCAACCCTTCACTACCGACCCCGTCAAACAATCTCGGTACACCGCCTACCTCCACTCTCAAGCCGACCCTTCAGCCTCGACGTCCTTGGCACCCCTCCCAAATCAAAGCATAGAAGAGTTTAATAAGGAAATGGAGGAATACGCACAGTCTGCGATGATATTTAAACCCATGTCGGGTGCTATGGCGGGGAGGTTTACGAGTGCTGTTGTTGTTGAATCTGGGCCTAAAGTTCATGAGGGGCTGCATAAACCCTCTGTTGAAGAGGAGAAGATGGAAGAGAAACGAAGGGAGATGGAGGAGAAGGAGAAGGAGGAGAAGCTCTCGCCCAAGGAGAATGCTGCGAGGTTGGGTATGTATGGGCCAATGACGAGGGAGGTTAGGAGCTGGCAACCTGCGAGGTTGTTGTGTAAGAGGTTTGGGGTGAAGGATCCGAATCCGATGCCTGATTCAGCGGCTTCGTTTGGCCAGGGTGACGCTGCTAGGGCTGGGGCTGGGTCACAATTTGGTTTTGACGGTGCAGAGGCCGGGGCGGGAACGCATCCTGCTGATAACGACGCGAGCATGGGCATGGCATCGTCTAGTATGGTCTCGCAACAGGCCAACACAAATGGTGGCAAGCGTGATCTGGCTAATATAGGTCTTGGCGAAGACGATACGCAAGGGCGGGATACGTTGACGTACGAGAGGCCTTCGGTGGATGTGTTTAAAGCTATTTTCGCTAGTGATGATGAGGATAGTGATGATGAAGACGAGAAAGAGGGTGACGCGCCGAGTGAGCTCCCGGAATCGAAAGTCAAGGTGGATGAAGGCAAAGAAGGAACGTCGAAGGTCCCTGTGGCGGAGAATGCGATTACAAATTCAGATGCTAATGTCAATGCTATCGTTGACCCGAGCACATTCAAGCCTACTTTCGTTCCCCGCGAGGCAAGGAAGACGACAGGGTTGGATAATAGCAGTAGCAGTGTAAAGGAGAAGAAGAAGAAAGAGAAGAGAAAATTATTGTTTCGTTTGCGATGGATGAGGGTGAAGGTGGTGCTGGTGAAAATGCTGGGGATACTGTTGAGAAACCGAAAAAGAAACGGAAGAAGGACAAAGATAGAGAAAAGGAGAGGGGACTGGATAGGGATAGGGATAGGGATAAGGACAAGGATAGGTCGAAGAGACGTGGGTCAGAGAAGAACCGGCATGAGAGGGAGAAGAAAGAGGAGGAAGAGGATGACGATGACATGTGGGTTGAGAAAGCTGTTCCTACCGGTGTTCAGGATTTGAATCGGGACGTCGAGATGGCACCAACACTAGCGGAGGAGGACGATGATCCTAAGGGAGAGGCTTTCTCTGTTTCTGGGCCACCTAGGGGCAGAAAGCGAGTGATAGATTTTATGTAAGTAGTGTAGATCTTAAATAAATGTACGCAGCGTACTATTTCTCGGACCGTAAAGCTCCGAGACGTTTCTGCGAAGCTCTTGTTTGTTCAGCAAAACAAACTAAATTTGGATGTTTGTTGTCCAAATATGCTCACGTGGAATGACTGGGAACGAGTCTTAGGTCTACAGCCGGTTGCATAAAAAACTGCAGGTCGCGACCTGAGTGTCTGATTTGTTGATATTTGTATGGATAGTTCCCCGGCCTAAACCGATCGAAGGCCGAGGCAGATTCATCCTCGTTCCCGGTCATTCCACGTGAGCATATTTGGACAACAAACATCCAAATTTAGTTTGTTTTGCTGAACAAACAAGTAGAGACTTCAATCCACGGTTCTCTACCTGTATCTCATCAAGATATAGCGTGCGGTATGCCTTGAGTAGTGAGACTAGGCACTTTCTATCCTCTAAATTGAGTGCACGAGAATGAGAGCTTGCCTCGGCCTTCGATCGGTTTAAGCTGGGGAACCAGCCATACAAATATCAACAAACAAGATACTCAAGTCGCGACCTGCAGTTTCTTATGCAACCGGCTGTAAGCGCTCAGAGAGAAAAGAATAGAACAACTTAGCTGCTGTCATGTGTCGTAAAACCCCGCAGTCAGCCGAAAGCCTACAAGCTTCCCAGCAAACATCATCCTATCTCTTCTCTTACCTTCATAACGTCCTCGAATTCGACTAGCATTTCCACGTTCACGACCACGACTAAAGACCCATAACTGGACGGTTGCTTGCACAGCCCACAACGACAGCGGAATATCCATGCTTGAAGAATCAGTAACATACCCTCCACACGATGGCTACCCACTCTTTCTTTCTGCAAAACGATACTGGTTACCACAATTCGAGGCTTACGCTGGTGACCCGGAGGCATGGACGCTCATCCTTTTGCATTCCACGGCGTCGCATAAGGAGAGCTGGGAGCCTACTCTTGAGAGCATTTTTCGGCGGGCGGTGGAGTGTGGGCAAGATGGGAAGAAGCATTCTGGGCCTAGAGTGAAGATTAGGGAAGCGTGGTGCTTGGATTGTCCGAATCATGGTGCTTCGGGACAGTTGAATGAGAGGATATTGCAGACTCCGGAGTACTATCTAAACTGTATGTGTTTTCGCTGTTTTACTGCTCTTAATTCCGCTAAGTAATACTGCTACTGCACCATGAACAGTCACCTGCGAAAAATTCGCTCTCGCTGCACATCATTTCCTTTCTGCCGGACCTGAATACGGTGCCAAGGTTGATTTCACAAAGAGAAGACTGTTTGGTATCGGGCATTCTTTAGGTGGAAATGCCATGTAAGAATTGTATCACATTCCCCTTCACCTCTAGCTTATCCATCTATTGCATTTCCAGAGCAATGCTACAAACAATAACCGCCCCCCTCGTACCCTTCGCCTCAATCATGCTCATCGACCCCATGCTCTCTCCAGCCGGTCCACAGCACCTCAACAAGCTCCGTTCGATACTCATCAAAGGTGCGTATGAGAGACGAGATGTCTGGCCTGATCGAAGGATGGCTATGTCGGCTTTAAAAAAGAGGGATAGAACAAAGAAGTGGGATCCGAGGATCTTGGATTTATTCGTTGTCAGTTGTTTTTCGCCGGTATTTTCTATTAAGTGCTAATTAAAGCTTGAATGTTAATACGTAGAAATATGGAATTAGACCCCATCCTGGATCGTATTACCTCGAATGTCCGTATCCTGGTGTTACCTTGGCATGTACTCGCGATCAAGAGGCGGTAAGTGCTTTCGATTTTTTTCTCTGCTAAATGGTCGGGTTGTAATGATGGTTCTTTTGTGCACATTAGGCAATGTACCGAGATCCCGAAGGGGCTACCAAACCCGTAGAATCCCTGAACGTAGCTTGCAAGACAAAACCTGTTCATCTTGTTCTAGGCGGGGTACATGATTTTATGCGAGTTCTATACTTTCCTTAGTATTGTATTGACACAGCATTCTAATTGTTTCGTTATTAGGCCCAAACGAACACACGATGCTCTTATTGATCCATCCTCCGGACGCAATTTTGCCTCGGTCACTATCATTCAGGAAGCAGGTCACTTGGTATGTCTTTCTCGTACTTTCCATCACTGGTGCTCCCATGTTCCCCTCCGTAGGTTCCACTGGAAGTACCGGACAAACTTGGAGAGGTCATCTTTGACTCCTTCGCGTTAACAGAAAAGTTACTTGCGAAACAGCTTCAAAAGAGTAAGCTTTAGCTGGAAATGAGTGAGCACCATAGGTGGGAGAAAGTCGGTATGTACGCATTGAACAAAGGTCACGGATCGAGATGCCAGGTGTACATTTAAAGGGTCCGGAAACTGCACGAAATGTAACGTACTGATATCATGATATATTGATTGTATAACTAACGTCGAACAATGCTCTCAGTATAAGTCCGGCATGAAGCCGTAAGTAATTTCTTCATTAAGTAAATGCCGGTATCGCCAATCGCACGAGCTGTCGGCGGGAAGGTGTGTTCGGCCTGACGCCTGCGCCGAGTGCTGAGGCCCAGAAACTTCTTTCTACAGGACGCTCGTTGCTCGCACTGCGGCATCGCTTCTCTTCAGCTCATTGAGATAGCTGCGGTTCGTCGTCCACACTACAATGTCATAACATATGCTCTTCATCGTTCTCCTCACATGTACCTGGAGTCCGAATATTCATTAAAATTGAATCCTCCCACGGACCACTGCCTACAAACCACTAACTGCTGGATCATGGATGATAGCAACTGCGCTGGGATATCACCTCATGCAAGTACGTTTGTCCGCTTTCATAATTATCTGATCATAGTATATTAATTGAAGCGATAGTTCGTCATTCAATGCAATGCTGTATTGAATGCAGCGTTATCGTCCTACTAGTTTATCTAGGGCACTGGTAGGGACAATCCAATTACACAGTACACATATCTCATCGAGCGGTGAGCCCCCAAAGTACTTCCCCGCAGCAAAAGTCAACCAGAATTACGATTCGCAGGAATTTTCCATTGATGAACCATAACTCAGGTTGCGTCAGCTTGAACCATTACATAACGCTTCAAAGCCATCACATCTGCAAATACCAAGAATTTGATTGGACAGAAGATGTTACGGAACATACTCATTGCTCAATACCTCCCCTACAACAGAAATTATAACTTTCGCCAAGAGTAAGTGTAGGTGTGCGTATGTACCAGAAAACTGGAATAATGCTTTTGGTCTCAGCTTCCCTTGCTAAGAAATTGACATCAGAACTACTGTCTTTCCGGTAGATCAAGATTTCAGCCAAGACAGAAGATGTATGTAAATATGTAGTCTCAGGCCAGGCTCCGAGTAATCGCTGAAGACAATGCGTTCGGTGCTCACAAGTCGCCCGGTGACCCCGATTTTCAGTGCAGCCGAGGTTACATATTGTCTTCGGAATTACATGCTTCTATCATCCATGAGGGCCGTGTCGGAGCTACATATTCATTCATTTTGGCAAGCTTGAATCTTTCTTTTTTCGTCAGACCCTTCGGACGTACTGAAGCTAGCTACTTAGGAGACTTAAACTATGTGCCTTGAGTATGGTATCTCTCAGGCGCTCACTGTGAAGATATTGTATTCCCGCCTAACTTGCTGTGTACGACGCCTCGGAATCTTACGGTAACCAAGTCCTAAGTGACGGACTCAAGCAGCGTCTGGAACTGAAAGTTGAAACTCGAAATATGGAATATTTGCTCCAGATCCGCCTCGGTAAGTGTTCATCGACTCTATGTCCATCTGTAGCTCGAGCCGAATGCTGTAACGGTCTATTAAGAAGTTCGAAAAAATTCTTCTATGTGTATAGGCATGTGATCATCCCTGCAGCTCGCATCACGTATGATCTGCAGCAGAGCGTCGGATGAACCTTGGAATGGCTAGTACTATAGGATGGATGTAATCGCTTGAATCCAGGCTTACCACGTTCATCTCTTCGCGGCTTAAACAACATCATATTTCTCGAGGCTAGAAGGAAAAGGAGATTCGGATTCATATACGGGGATGAAATATTTCAGGCTCCTAGTCGCAAGAGCGCTCCTTCGCACTGTAGCAAATATCTCGCAGAGAGGTGAGTTGCAATGTATCTTCCTACTCTCCAACTTGTTGGCAGTGCTCCTCGCGATATCCGCCTCCGAATTCCTCGACAATCCTCATTAGCCGCAGTACTCGAGTATCAGCGATTCATGATGAACATCTTTTGGAGTTTCAATGGTCAGGTGATCGCGAAGGAGGAGACTGCGGCCCAATATTCCGTCTCGACTCTCTCCCTCCCACCGCTTGTACTCCCTGTCAATGCCGTCGGCAATCATTTTTTTACTGACTCCTCCTCCTTCTAACTTTTCGCTTGAGATCTCTGGAGGCATTTGTGCTGCGGGACTCGTTAATGCGCCACTACGGGACGGTACTGGTTTTGCTATAAAGTCTGGGTAGGTTTCGTACTCAGTATTCACCAAATAATCTCCAGTATCCCTCATTTTATCTTGTCTGCCTTTCATTGCTTTTCAATTCCTTTCATTTTACGTCCTTTATTCTTCGTTTTATTCGCATTTCCTTTACCACAATAATGCCTCCTTTAAATTTTCGAACCCGTCTCCTGGCAGCGACGGCTCTATCTCTACTTTTCCATCATGGAGCTTTCGCCCAATCATCATCCGCCAGCTCGAGTTCGGACACACAAACTACACTCATCACCAGCTCGGGCGGGGCGTCCTACAGCGCCGTCACCACGGTGTCAGCCTCCGCGCCAGTTGCCTCTGGAACAATGTCGTCCCTTGCACCAGCCTCAGCCTCAGGGACTGCATCTTCTAGTACCAGCGTAGCTAGTGCCACCGCGCCTGCTGCCTCGGCCTATGTTTTGAACAGCACGTTCGAAATTACGGATACGGCAGTTACAAGGACATACGATTGGGTTATTAGGTTAGCGCTCTCTGATTATTCTTTCTCGATTCACGAACTCGAAACTGACTCGCAATTCCTGAATATCTATTTTAGTGTTCAAACTGGCACACCCGGTGAGCGTTTTTTGGATAGCTTGATAACTTCGGTTCAGGTTCAACTGACGATGGGTTCACTTATTACAGATGGATACAATCGCAGCTTGATCACCATCAACGGTCAAATGCCTGGTCCCCTCATCGAAGCTAACGAGGGAGATACCATCGTCGGTTTGTTTGGTCTCTTCATGATGTCTTGACGACGAAGCTAATGTCTATGCCGGTTAGTGAATGTTGAAAACACGCAAAGCGACACCACATCAATTGTAAGTATTCATAGTGTGTATATGAACCGCTGATCTGACTTGACTGGACGTCGGATAACAGCACTGGCACGGTATCACTCAAAACGGCACGGCTTATATGGACGGTGTACCAGGTGTTTCGCAGGTAATGATGAGGATCGTTTCTTGCTACTCGTTGAGCTTGGTAAACTAATTAATTCTTTCAGTGCCCCATTCCCGCCGGTGGAACCTTCACGTATACGTTTACTCTTCAGCAGTATGGTACATATTGGTATCACAGGTATGTCTTTACACTGCCCTCCCTATATGTACCTGATCACTGATCATGGTCCGCTTTAAAGTCACTCCGCCGTTCAATATACAGATGGTCTCCTTGGTGTGAGTTACCTTTCAATACGCTGAATGAAAAATTATGCAAATTCTTATAACTGCATTTAGCCTCTCATCGTGCATTCTGTAAACGATCCGCTTGTACGCGGCACCGATTTTGACTATGAACAAGTCATCCTTGTACAAGATTGGTACCATGACGAAGCATCGACGATTGTGAACGATGTAATTATCTCATTTGTCATTAACAATTCTAATGCTTACAGCTTTATCTTGATCTTGCTCTAGCTCTTGTCCTCGGAGGGTTATGAGGGCACCGGCGCCGCTCCTTCTCCTCAAAGCGGACTGGTTAACGGTGTTGTGAGTGTCTCTCCCCCTATCCTCCACCTGCTACAGCTTATCAACCACGACATACAGGGTGTGTACAACTGCTCCGCGGTTACAGACGATACAGAATGTGTCACCAACTCTTACCCCGAATTCACTGTCACTCCGAATGCCACAACACGTTTCCGTATCATCAATGGTGGATCTCACGCTCAATTCTCTTTCTCTGTTGATGAGCACACCCTTGATGTCATCGAGGCTGATGGGACGCCTGTTTCTGGTGCTACGGGTATCCACCGTGTTCCATACCACAATGGTCAGCGATACTCAGTTCTGGTGAATGCCACTGTGGGAGAGGAGGGAGATGTGTATTGGATGAGGAATGAAATGAGTATGTGCTTTTCTGTACTTAAAAAGTATAAATTCCCGACTTATGCATCATACTCCTTAAAGACACTAACTGTTTCGCGTGGATCGGTATGTGACACTCATTTATCTCTGCTCTTCAGCACGCATCTTGACATGCTCGTTATACTGATAGATTCCACCCTCAACTCAACCGCATTCGCAGTCATCCGCTACGGCAACAGCACCACTGACTCCAGCAGCGAGCCAACTACCTCGGACTGGTCTGACGCCCTTGGGGACGACTGTGTCGATCTAGACGATGACCAACTCACTCCGCTCGAAACTCAAGACGTTCCTTCCACTGCTGCAGAACGTGCTATCTTTGACAGTGCCTTTGGTACCATCGTGAGCGCCCCAACTTATGCGAAGAACAAGATTCCGGATATTGAGATTCGTTTATTAGACATACAATGGTGTTAGCTATACTAGGTTCTTTGTTAACGACACGACCTACGGTGAGTATATTTTTTGCACTAAGATACAATATCTTCTTGGTTTTAATTTTCTTCGTCTAGTCAACTATATCTACCAGCCATTCTTGAACGAAATAGCCAATGGTAGCGCTATCAACAGCTCTAACGTCGCCTATGCTACTTTCGATGACGATACATGGTCTGCTGACATCGTTGTGAGTGTTTATCTTTCTCAGAATTCGCTACGTCTTCCTGACTTGATTGAATAGATCAACAACTTGGATCAGAACTTGGATCATCGTGCGTGTCTTACTTCTTACTGCCAGAATACCTACCATTAAAGCCCGCACTTACCGCTCGGATTCCTATAGCCTACCATCTCCACGGCCAGGACTTCTGGATCGTCGCTCGGGGTACTGGAGAGCTTACCGACGAAGAAGCTGATAGTTTGACTTACAACGTCACCAACCCTGTTCTTCGTGATACTGTTGTGATTCCTGGAGGGTATGTTGTTCGATACTCTGTCTCTTACAATCAACTTATACTGTTTTACACGCAGCGGTTACGCAGTTTTGCGGATCACCAACTCTAACCCTGGTGTCTGGGTCGTTCATTGCCACATTGCGTCAGTTTATCTGCTACACCCTTCCAACTCCCACTCACTGACTCATACCTCTACAGCTGGCATCTCGCTGAGGGTTTCCTAGGAGTAGTCGTATCAAACCCCAACGCCATCGCCGACATAGACTTCCCTTCAAGCGTAACAGAACTATGCGACGAACTTCCTAGTGCCGATGATTACTATGATACCGAGGCTGGTCGTCGTCGAAGTCTCCGAGAGATCCCTGGGTTGTTGGGGAAGTCAATGATCAAGCGCCGAACCCCGAAGCTAGACACTCGGTCACTTCCTAGTAGTAAGCGGTCCAAGACTAGTAGAATGCACAAGGCTAGGATGGGTAAAGACATTATGTGGTAATTGGTGATAAATTCACTCGGAGGGACGCCGTCACCGGGAATTTACGCCGAATGTTTTACTTTCCTTCGTTTACCAAAAAGTTAGCGCTAAAGTTTGGCTAAAGCGCTTTCAATTTCTACCTTCTCTACTACGATACAATTCTTTTACTTAACCTTTCTTGTTATTACTTTCAAAATATTGCCGGGGAATTCATATTTACTTATTATCGCCTGCGGCTCTCCCTACGTACTCGCTCATAATACACTCGTTCTTGCATGTGCATGTTTGCACATTTGCACCACACAATCTTCCTTGCAGATCAGAGTGTGTACCGAGCTTACGATCGAGCTCATTACAAGAAGTATGGTGCGCTCAAGCTCACGAGGAGTAGCATAGTGAGGGAATCTTTACACAAAGTATTGAAGATAATCGTTCGGATATAAAGCCTGGTACCCGAGGCGGTCACTCGACGGTCACTAGGGTAGGTACTGGTAGGTACTTGGGGACGGTCGCGTTTGATGCACGGTCACCAACGAGACCTGACCGGGCTGATCCTGCTTGTAATTTAACCGGCACAGGGTCCTCGGGCCTGCCGCCTCATTGAGTCAATGCATGCCGGCTGAGTGCTATCATGCAGATGCGCACCGGCACCAAGACGGCATGCATCTGAGTTTTAACTCGGGTACATACCCCTCGAGGGCCGAGTCCTGCCTTGTATATCAGGCTTTGCGAGTTTTTCCAGATACGATATCAAGTTAGTCTCCCGAGTCAGACCATGATACAGGTTAGTAGTAATCACGATTACGCAAGTGTAAACACGTTGCCAAAATAACCTGTATAGGGTCTGATTTAAAACACGCCCAGGTAACCGTAGCGCAGCTGTTACCCTTTTAAGATACCTCTTACATCAGCACTTGAAGTCACGTTACTCTCATATACGCGTCGCGTCCCGTCGCGTTGATTGTTGAACACGTATTCTGCCTGTCTATGGAGCCGCAAAACCATTTCTATAGCTTCCAAACTCCTTCTGCACATAAAGAATACACGTATACACCATCTCCTATCACTCCCTCTGATTTCTATGCTATACCTAAGGCCTCAGAATTCCGGACTCCATCCACTGCCGCTTTGCATATACTCACCAACGTCACATCGGAAACTCCCCACACACCTTCTACGTCACAGAGAAAAGCTCGAAAGCGACGCTTGTCTACGAAGGATAAGGAGAACTCCGAGATTACCCTAGTAAATTTTACTCCAGAAACTTCACCGCGTGCCTGGAAGAAGCCAAAGAAAAAAGGTCGTTCACCTGCGCAGAAGATAGAAGCGTACTGGAGGTACCTGGATGATGTAAACTGGACCCTAGGGGAACATCTGCACATGTTATTCAGCTGGAAGGGAGTGCACCGCAGTCAAGCTCATGCATCTGCAGTTGAGCAATACCTTTCTGGGCGGACTTTGTATCATCCTGGACAGATTATCGAACATTGGTTTCGCTGCCCAGATGGTCGGATTGGACAGAACGAGCTTGCGAGAAGTCAGATGTGGAGCATGGCTGAGCCGAGTTACCGGGACATCAAGAATGTACGAGCTTCCTTGACATCTTTTGCAGCACAGGTCTGCCTGGAGCATGCAGTCAAACAAGCTCGAGCTGCCGTCAAGCCAGATGGCGGTCTTCATACACGAATCACAGTGCAGAGCCGCTCTTCAAGGTCTACCGTGAACTCTGAGTGGACAGATATTGGGTCTACCACTGTCACTCGTGTGGCTGAACTATTCCGTGGCCACCAACCTTTTCTCTGGAGTTTTCTCTCACATATTGCATCTGGAAATTGCAAGGTAATTGCCACCCGGACTACACGGCCAACTGACACAGTGAACCTTCTTTACATTCAATTAGAATGATGTCAATCTGATGCTTCTGCCTTTCTAGGTCGTCACACACGTTATCGCCACCCTGAACTTCTGTTTAAATCGACGCGCTAATTGGCTTCCCCTTGCTCGAGGCATCCTTTACTTTGCTTTCTCTGCCCCAGTTGATTTGTTTGCGTATGAAAGTCGAGTTGGTACCATGCCGTCCTATAGCACAATTTACACATTGCTGCAGGGTCTAGCGGAGCAAGAGGCAGCTTCGGTGAAGGAAGCGGGGAGGGATCCAAAGAGATGGGGAGTGGTTCGGCTGGATAACGTCCAGAACTATTTGCGTCAGCGTGATATGCGGATTGGTCGGAGGAATAAAATGACTATTGGGATTGCAGCGACGTATTATGAGATTGACGAGGAGCAGTACAATCCTCTCGCATCTGATCTTGACGACCGCCGTGCGCGAGTCGCTGAGAACAAGCGAAAAGACCTTACGGTCGACTACTTCATTAACCTCATCAATCATTCGCATCTCGAGACCGTTGGTGTTCTCCAATGGTTACGGACTCTTGTTGAATACATTCCCGAACTTGTCTCCTACAAACCTCACATCTCGACTCTGTACCAAACTCGTGCGGCGATCACTCGTCTACCAGTACAAGCATCCAAGGTCCATCCTCTAGCGACAAGTGGGAAGGCTGAGACAGTTACCACTGAATTGAAGGATGCTCTACTCGATTTTCTCGCGCAAGTCGGCCAGACTCCAGAGAATCATCTACGGCGTCTCTTGCCGTTTGGTGGTGATGGGCTGACGTATCAAAAGATTCTCGAGCTGAGGAACTATCTCCAGCTTCACGAGAGCGAATTTGGCAGTCTTGTGATGGTTGAGCCACTCCTTGAGTGGTGGCATACGATGGCTACCGATCTCAATCGTATTTACGAAACTCATTGGGGATCATTTCTCAGCAAAGATCCGTCGACGTTGGGACATAGTGCACGCAAGATTGGGCGAGACGAGATCACAAATCTAAAGAAGATAGACTATTACCCAGGAATTCAGCTTGCATATCTCGTTCTTGACGTTCGCATGTTGGATTGTTGGCGGTAAGTTCATTGGCTTGCATTCATCTAGCTATGTATTCTTATACCTTCGAACTTCAGGCTACAACTAGGCACCCAGGATCTATTTGCTTATTTCCGAGAGGCAGCTGCATCGAACAAACTTCCGCCATTTGAAGATCTTGAGAAGATGGCTCGTTCTTTGTACCGCAGCTATAGTAGTACCCGTGCATACTATCGTGCATTGCATGAGGCGGATGCTTGCACAGATACTCCAAATGCATCAGACTGGGCAAAATCGGTCCCATTGGGCTCTGAGTGGCAAGGAGTATGCGAAAGCTCAGCTGATGACGTAGGTCTCTGTGCTAGCAGCACCTCGACCTTGCGAGCCAACCGATCAGCCACAAAAGCAAAGGCCACCAAACGTAAGAAGAAGAAGACGAAAGCTCAAGAAGCAGCTGAAGCAGAGGCAGAGGAGGCACTGAAGCATGGTGACCACGTACTTGCGAATTCAATTCTCTTTATGCGGGACACTCTTCTTTCACGTGAGGCTGCAAGTGCCACTACTGAAGGTGACGTAGGAAGATTTTGGGAGGTATTGAAGGTAATGTACAATTCTCAGGTTTCGATATTCAATGGAGCTCATATTACTGGTTCTAGGTCATGCTGTTCACATTTGCTGGGTCTTCGCACTCAAAATATGCAACTTACTTGCTCGAGACTATAACTACGCTTGAGCTTGAGTCTAGTAGCTCTCTGCGTGATGCTATTCTCCGCATGATGCTGGTCAATCTCTCAGGGACGGAAGGAGGTTTCGCACCTGGTGATCTTATTCAAGAGTTCTTCAACCGCATGCTGGAGTTTGTTGTCGAGCGTAAGGGGAAGGAGTTTGACCATCGCTTCATACGCACGGTTGTTGCGCGCAACCTTCATCATATGGCCCGCATTAAGAAGGATCTGCGTGACACTCAAGCAAAATGGAATTAAAGATAAAACGGATTTATGATATACAGCGCGTCGGGAATCGAGAACTGAGAAGAGCAAAAAGAAATTGGTATGATGTAAAAACACAACACAACCTAAGCACTACTTACTGTTAAAAAATACAAACAACATAGTGTAAAGCAAATGCAGATATCCCCGAACATAAAATGCGGCAAGTCCGTGGACAAAGAATGGAAGTACATCGTTCTGCAGAAGAGTCTATGGCAACGGGGAAGTAAAATAAGTCCTGCCTGTCCTTCATTTAACAATGATGGATAATAGAATCATAGGTCACCGAATGCTCGGTGACTAGTCGGTGTCTGCGAGTCTGATGTAAATGCCGAGTCCGACCGGTCGTGTGTAAAGACACGACTGACAATATAGCTAGGAGATGAAAGACCGCCTGGCTGCATATTGCTTTCAAAAGCAGTCTGTGGATGGGTGGGCGTAGGTGGGACACTAGGAAGAGGAGGATGTGGAGGTAGATGAGAACTGTTGCTAGTTGTGGGAGGATCTTCCGCTTCCTCCGAATCACTATGTCGGAAATGGAGATCCGATATAGAAATTGGAACGCTTTCAGCGGGAGAAACAGGATTTGTCGAGAGACCTGATGGATGGGAATGGAGTGACACGTTCTCAGGGGGCATCTGGAGAGCAGGGGGCTGATGTGACGGCGATGTAGGAGGTGATGGTTTGTATCCTTCAGGATGATGAGGTGAGGCAGGTAGTGATACAGGGAATGGGAAAGCACTAGAAGGCGATGAGGCGGAAGCTCCCGAACCTTGTGAATCAGAAGATTCCTGCTTCGTGTTGTGTGAACTAGGTTCAGTGGTGCTGCTCCATCTTGATCTCACAGGCTGTGGTGGCACAGAATATGACGAGTCACGGCGCGACGAACTTGAAGTGTCGTTAGAATGGGTGACGAAAGATGGTTCGGAAGATCCCTCAAAATCGAGAAACGATGTTATACCGTCAGAACCTCCAGAGCCAGACATAGGAGAAATCGATGTCCGCTGGGGAGTGAGTCGGAAAGAAGAACCAGAGGCGGGCGGAGCGAGCGACTCTTCATTCTGTGCACGATCTGGAGCTTTCCCTTTGCCCTTGTCCGCTACCTTGGGAGACCGTCGGAGTTGGTCCTCGTCAAATCTGACATGTGATATTCCGGATAGTCGGGCTGGCCTTGTAGGGACACTTTCTCCACTAAGAGGTCGGTGTCGGGCGGAATGACGACTACCGAAGTCTACCTGAAACGGGCTGCTTGCGCGTACATCCAGGAACAAGCCCTGATCGTCTGGACGAACTGCCTCTTGACCGCGCAACCGTTCCCGAGGTGCAACTCGCTCCGATTCAGGAGCGGATAAAATAGGCTGGCGCACGAGATTACTAGATGGAACCAGGCCTAGCTCTCTTGCCAAATCAGTGGTGGGACTAGTGTTCCCGAACACCACTTCACTGGTTCGTGGGCTTAGACTCCTTATAGCGGCCCGGGCGGTCGCGGGACCTAAAACACTCACGGTGTCGTCGTAGGTTCGAACACTGCCACGGTCTACTTCTCGGGACATCCGTTCGCTTCGTAAGCGGGGCTCCGTGGATTCTTCCCCTTGGGTACGGGCAACACTCCGCCTACTCTGCGAGTCAGCATATGAACTGCTTACTTCGACCTCTTGTACTGTGACCTGAGGCCTATACTCGTCCTGAGATGATGCCACGCTCGACCGATAGTCACTGTCCACATCCGAATTGCCATCGCGGCTATCGTGAATTAGCAGTAAGCCATGACTGTCAGTCCGACCATGAATATTAGGAGATTGTGTGGGTTGTGGTGATGACGACCGGGAGTTCCGGCTGGATGGCGCATTGAATGAGAACTGCCTGGAGGTGCCAGTAGGTGTTGACATGTAGGTGAGGGATGTGAATGCGGAAAAAGGAGATCGTTGTTGCGAATTGGAAGACGGCGCAACGTTGTTAGATGATCCTTCCTTAGATTGTGCGTGCAGCGGAGGAAGGTCGATCGTGTAACTGGGAGAGGATGATGAACTCTTCTTGCTCTTCCCTGTCCAACGACTCTTCCCATTCTTTTTGCTGCTTTTGGGAGAAGGCGTGAATCGAAATGATTTAGCACTCCTCAGTTCACCGTCATCCAAAGAGTCCTCGTCAAAACTACCTGCTTTGGCCTTTCCGGAATCAGAATGTCGAAACACCAAACCTAGAGCGCCAAGAACTTTCCCGCCATTACTGGCCTCCATTTCATGTTTCCACAGGGAAAATCCAGTACGGGTGCTCCCTGGTCGACCTCCGTTACCGTTTCTCGCGCCATAATTTGCCACGTCAGGTCCAATATCAAGAACAACATCGCTGTCGATATGATCTGGTTTGTTTCGCCTCTCCCGCCTTCCTTGTCTTCGTTTAAGCTCGCGTGGTCTATAGACCAAAACGAAGAACAAAGAACCGCTAATTAGCACGAAAGCAAGAATACCGGCAAGAGCTAAGGCTGCGATCGTTCCTTGGGACAAAGAGCCAGACTCTGAGCTAGCACTGACAGCACTTGCCGTTGGGGGGGCAGGGGGAGAAGGCATCGCGATTGTACTATGTGGCATCTGAGTTTAAAAAGGCAGATCTAGCAGACATTAAGGTGCTACTTACTTTGGATCTCCGGAAGAGAAGGCAGTGAATCCACCAACAGGAAGAATCAGAGTCCCACCATCATCATTAGATATCTGGAAGGAGTGAACACTATTCGGGTCTAATCCACTGGCAAAGAATAACAAGGAGCTGTTTTGAGTGAAAGACGCTCTCGCTGAGAATTGCACGGTAGAATTATCCAGCGTAACAGTGTAGTTGCCTGCTTCAGGGGAAAGTGTTCCCAGTATTTCAAATGTTGTGCCTGCAACGACAACTTAGGAGCACTTAGAGATGAAACTCAATATCGAAGACGTACCGTTGAAGGAAGCGTAGGCCTGATCACCAGCGTTGTTAGACACATGGACCGCTGTATTCCCACTTGTAGTATCGTTTTCGAAACTCCATTTACCACGGAAGTTGATATCACTGTCGTTCAAAGGTTGTGATGTAAAGGTCGAACTGTTATTCAACAGAGCAAAGAGATCGGAATTCAAGGTCACTCAGTTCAACATTCCAATGAGAACCTTGAGAGCACTGACTTGTCATTAGTATTGGGAGGGGGAGCAGAAATAACTGCTTTGTCAAAAACAATAAATGATTGGGTTTGATTGTCGGTACTGCCAGGGATACTGGTAGTCAGCATGATGGTATGGTCGGTATTATTGAGAGTTTGGAATGATGCCAAGATTGTGTCGTTCTGGCCCGCGTCGCTGGAGGATCTTTCAGACCCGTCGAGGGTGATAGTATAGTTTGCTGCCGTAGCGGACCCAACCAGCTGAATGCCGGTCCCTGTACTCGGTAAGTTACTCTCTGCCGGAGAGCTGCGGATTCGTAGGATGTACTTACCTTTCCATGTAATAGACAGAGTAGCACCGTCACGAGAGGTGACATGTATGCTACTACCTTCGACTTGCAGGGGGGCACCACCAAAGCTTGTTTGGTTAAACAGAGGGTTCCAGCCCGCCGTATAATTAGGTGTGGAGAAAGTATCGCCAAATGGTGTATACAAAATCGTAGGTGAGGTATCGTCCACATCGAATTGGACGACGTTCGCCATCGAGTCATGAGCAAGAAGTTGAGAGAGATATTAAGCTGTTCTAATAATATTAAGCAAGAAAGAGCCAGTGCCTGCAAGAGGGGGCGGGGGGGAAAGAAGATAGATAGAAAAATCAATGGGGAAGTGGGAGTAAGAAGAAAAGGCCCACTGTCGGCGCTTCAGAACAGGACATGCGGCTACGGCTAAATGCAAATAGGAACAGGCCACAGTTCTCGTTATCGCTTCTAATATGTCAGAATACCTCCAATTGGTCCTTCCTCCGATCACAAGATCTAATCTAATCTATTAAGTCACGTGCCTCTCATGTACAGTATGACTGCGTTATGTAATTCACATTACGTCCCACATCCCCTTTGGTGGCTTCTACCGCTACCACCATCCTAACTGATGTTGCTGAGCAGCGTTCTAAACAGATATAACAGATATGTCTGAAGCTGCGGACACCGACTTCCTTTCCCATATTGGAACTCCCTCCTTCTTCCCAGCATTTCTGAAATATGTCCGTCATGCGTCTCCAGGGCTTCCTGTTGATCCTGTCATCCTTCAATCCATACTTCTGTGTCTCACTGCAGGCAATAAACATCTGATTCTAAGGGTTGCGGAGGAAGACATCAGCCTAGTGGTTAAATTAACCGTCAAGGTGAGATGTTATATGCCATTTTATTACGAGACAAATCCACTTGTGCCCTCATACAATGAAGGGAACCTGGTTCCCATAATTTGCGGACGCGTGACGTTCTGTACGTTTTATCACCCACATCATACAACGGAGGAACTTGTATGTCTTCCAATCTTTTGGTGGCGTTAGAAGACGCATGGGATCCGAGCAATAATTCCCTAATTCGGAACTTATATTCCACCGCTCGACTTCGAATTTTCACAGTCTTTGCGTTCACCCTCCTCATGACTGATTTTTTCAATTATGCCGGCTGACACTCATGTCTCTTTAGACTCTAGCATCTGTCTTCGGTCTATTAACCCATAGACTTCGAATACACAGACGGCCTGGTTCCTTTTCTCACCTTGATCCGTCGTCATCCATGAACGCGCCAACCTTTCTCCGCTCGCTATTTATTCCATCTGCAGCGAGTCCACTCAACCCTTCCAGTCATACGGATGAAACATCCACCCTGACTGGACACGGACATAGAGTCAGATATCGCAGTAAACGTCCTGCATCGCGGTCGAGATCTCGTACGGCAACTGTGCAAAGCAAAGTTAGTCAATACCCCAAGTCAGTCTCGTATCCTAATGATTTGATGTCCACCAAACCCGTATCTGCGCCCTCGCCTTCCGATCCACTTGGAGAGTATCCCAACGTCTCTGTTTCAGCGAGTGGGACGGGTACCCTGTCTTCCAATCCATTCTCTACCGCATCCAGGAATTCGTCTCACTCTGGTATGCCGTCGTTTCTTCCTCATTCACACTCGGATCCAACACCTATTCGCTCGGCGCGAGAGGTGTCGAATATTCAACTTCCAAATGCCATTGTAATGTCTGGTATAGAGAATGCAAGCCTTGTGTCTCAAAGAGCTCTTACTACTGTACTGACCGAGAGGCGGGTAGTCCTAGAGCCGGTTGCTGATGAAGAACATACCAACTGGGAAACGGGGAGCAAATTTTACAGACATTCTAGGTCAACCTACGATGGGAAAGACATGGACAATGACCTAAATGGCATCTGGACCTTGCCCGACAACTTTATCCTCGTATACGTGTGTTCCATGAACGAATGGGAGAGACCGGCTATACACAAGTCTCTGGTTGGTGGTGTTTCCTTATTGAACGCACTATATTCATGATTGTTTGTCGCGTCCAGTTGGACAGGTTTGCAATGAGTGCCGCAGTGACCATTAACCCGACGCTGCGCTCTCTTTCCAATACTTTCTTTCGCCCATTGTCATACCGGAGTTCGCCTATCTTGTCTCCGGTGCCTCAAGTCGCAAATTATGCTCCGAATTCTACCCCGCCCTTTCTAACACAGCCCTTACCCAACCGACAAGTATCTCCAGGAGTCATGACGCCCTCCAATGGAGCACACGCCATAATCTCATCGGAGTTTCTAGGATTCCTTCGGGAGGCGTATTCCAAAGTCTATTTCCCGTCCATTCTGAACCTTTATACCTCAGATCTCTTCTCTGCAGCCCGACACCATCCTCAACTCGACGGTACACTCCTATCTGCGGCCGCGACGAACGACGCGTTCGATCTTATTCGTGTGGTCAGAGTTCTAGGAGGAGACCTTACAGGCATGGAGCTGATACAGGATCTGTTGCGACCCAATATGGACAGCGTTGGTTCGGAGTCGACTACCGGGGGCACCGATGAGGAAGTTTCAACTAATTCAATAATGCATGACATTAGGAGTGGGAACGGGAACGTGGTCGTTGGGGCGGTGCTTGGTGAGACAAATCCTCCTGCAGGACCGGTACCAATCAAAGATTTCGCACTTCCTGTGCTTGACGTCACGCAGGCTGATGTCGCTAGAATTGTTCCTCGAGTCATGTCTCACCGTCTGCGAGTTTTGGGCGGTCTTGAAGAGGAGATTTTGGCGAGTGCTTTATACGGGGCTTTGTCTTTCACAGAGAATGAGCGGGGTAGGAAGAGAGAAAGGGAGAGGAGAATAACTGTCAAGGATATCTTAATCAGAATATTGCAGGAGGTGTAGTAGCGATCTGTATGTATATATCTCTGAGCAACTCTCGGTTGTCGGTGCTACCAGCTCTGACGGTAACAAGAAATCATGAATTGCACGGAGATTTCTTTGTAGCTATATATCTTACCTTTCGGCCGAAAGGTAAGTTAGCAAAGTTGGATTTTGCCCAAGTGCCGCTAGATTTGGAGGACTTCATCAAAGCAAGTGCCGGTGATTACACCAACGGATGCCGAAGACCAGCCAAGAGCTATCAACTGCATTCATTTGTATACCCACTAAGTACCTCCGCTTCCTCTCTCTACCACACATCCGAACTTCCTTCATCCTCGTTACTTTCTTTTACTTTCTGGTCACTTACGATGCACGATGATACGGTAGACGAAAACACTTCGAAGAAACGCCGATTACCAGGCGCTTGCGATCTGTCATCTGTGTAAAGTTAGCTCTATCTAACGGGAATTCTGTTCAAATGAACACAGAAGAAGAAGGGTGAGCAGTCCTCAAATACTCTCAGCATTTTTGCCTGCTGATAGAGTATGCTTATATTCAGTTCGATGTGAGTATTGTTTTGGTTTTGAGTAGGAAACATGGTTTCTGAGGTCTCACAGGTGACAGCGGAGGAATGCCTGGCAATCGATGTACTGATTGTATCAATGCTGGATTAGAGTGTACACATGTTGAGCTTACGAAGGTATGTGAGCCTGAAGTTCTTGCTTCTAGTCTAGTGTCTCACAACGTATTTGCTTTAGAACCTTGGATCTGCGAAAGGGGTAGCAGCATTGAGCTTCTCGTTTTATAACTCCGTATCTTACCTGCGCTTTAGTTATGTCGAAGGGTTGGAACAGCGACTGGAGAAGATGGAGACGTACTGCTGAAGAAGGTGCGCGCTATTGACCAATGCTTGTATTCGAGGGTTTAATCAGGACACAGCTCCTTCCCGGCGTCGACATAAATGAGGAGTTGGAGAAAGGAGTTGATAGCCCCCCTGAAGAAGTCATCGAATTATCCCGAAACGACGATAACTACATGACACTCGCTTCCCACCTTGAATGTTTCCTACTCGAAAACGTTTCTTTGGTCGGTCAAGGTATGATATTTCTGTCAACATTTTGCTTTGGAACCTCATGTTCTCTAGTGGTCTTTATCTCGTCGAGGCTGCCTTGCATCACAAGCATCATCATATGGGAGAAGCTTCGTTCATGGAGCCTGAATCAGGCGCAAAACGAGCTGCAATATGGGATCCTGCAGAGGTATGTGGTCACCCTTCATACAACTCATAGGACATGCTCAGGCTCATTCTCTTTCAGTGGCAACTGCGCATGTTACAATACCCATCTCCTCAATATACATTTCCAGACGACGATCTCATAGAGTTCCTTGTGGATCTTTACTTCAAGAATATCAACCACCTTTACCCCCTTCTTCATCGACCTACTTTTGAAAGGTCTCTCGCGGAGAACTTACATCATTACGACTGTTATTTCGGGGGTGTGCTGCTCTTGGTTTGTGCCTTAAGTTCCCGATACTCCGATGACCCTAGAGCGTATTCAGAAGGAAGGGATGTTACCTCGTCTGGTAAGTCATGTCTATGCTCTAAACACCATTAATGCTGATTCCTAGAAGCTGGTTGGCATTATTACACTCAGGTTCCGGTGGTCAGGACCAACCTTCAACTTTCTGCAAAACCAACATTATACGAAGTGCAGTGTTACGCAGTACGTATGGAGGCCAATCACTTGCTATACATGCATCTCTTACCCTCATTAGCTTGCAATCCTCTATATCAAGTCCACAGCGGTGTCTCAGGCGACCTGGCTACAGATTGGCTTTGAACTACGTATGGCGCAAGATGTAGGCACGCACCGTCGCCGTGCGTTGGATCATCCTTCCACGGTGGATGAATTATGGAAGCGCGCTTTCTACGTTTTACTTATACACGAAAGAACGATAGGCTCCTTTACAGGCCGCCCTTCTATCATTCAAGAAGAGGAGTGAGTATCATAGCGTTTTATTCTCTACTATTGGCTAACAACTGTGATTTCTAGCTACGACTTAGATTTTCCAATAGACTGCGATGATGAGTACTGGGATCACCCTGATCCTGAACTGAACTTCAAGCAGCCTGCGGGGAAGCCGTCCTCAGTGGCCTACTTCATTCACTACCTCAAACTTCTGGATATTTTATCATACGCTAATCGCGTTGTTGTAAGGAATTTAACACAAAGCCATTCCCCAGGAATCATCTCACAAGCCTTCTTTGTCATCTAGTATCCTCTGTGCAAAACTGCTGGGATGTATAAGTGGCCTCGGATACAATCTGAGCAGCAAATCATTGCCGAGTTGGACTCTGCGTTGAATCAGTGGTTGGACGGCGTGCCAGAGCATTGTGTGTCTTGTTCTACATTAATGTGAAATGCTTCTGGACTGACGAGTACATCTACCTAGTTCAATGGAACCCAAATCGCAAAGCTGGCATGTTCTTCGAGCAATCGGCATTGCTTTACCTCAACTACCACAACCTACAAATTTTCATTCACAGGCCGTTCATTCCAATGCCCCGTAATCCTACCTCTGTCTCGTTCCCGTCATTGACGATATGTACAGCTGCGGCCCGTGCTTGTAGTCATATTGCAATGGCGATGGTGGCACAAGAAGTGACACTCCCATACCCCAGCACGCTAGTATGTCATTCAGCTGTTACTAGCTTATATGTCTAGTAACCCTGCTTCTAGGTTAGTTTATTTTCGGCTTCAATAATCCTCCTTCTCAGTACTTGGACTGGAAGGTGGTCTGGGGCTGGCTGTACAGCAGATGAAATGTCAGGTGTCAACGCATGTCAGGCAGCAATGAAGCTACATGGAGTATCTTGTTTTTCGGAAGGGGTTGAAATTTTGACTTCAATATATAATCATGCGCAACAGACTTACGACGAGCTAGTAGTTATATGTACAGTGTAGGCAAGACTGGAGAATCAGTGTTGACCTGGTTCCTAACACTTAGGTTTTGTCTAGGTATTGGGGTTGATAAAGTGACAGTGATAAAATGTATCAGTGCTGATATATCTATTGTAGTGATCAGTAGAGGTGCATGCTTAAGGAGTGTTGACTGTATTGTGCTTCTTCATTCATTGTTACCCTTCTTTGAATAGGTGACACCCAAGAAGGGGTGAAAGTCAATATAAGCCAGTTAGTTTAGGCCTACTTGAGAATGCAATATTATATGCACTAGAATGGGAATGCTTTATGTTAGCAAATGAGAGCTGTACACAATATTTGGTTTTTTATTCATCAAAGCTGTTTACATATCAAATCAAGATTCTTCTGTTGTATAAATGAAGTAAAGAAGTATTTAGATGGTTTGTCCAACTTCCCATTTAAAAGAAGATGGAGACTGAGTAAGAGTTGAATCATAGCCATTAACTGGCAGGGGGCCAAGATGATTGGTATTGTCCTAAATGAAACAAGGGTTAAAGGTGGACAAATATTGCTTAAAGCATCAGATATAACATACAGAGATGGTTTTGCAAAATGATTTGGATTAAGTTCTTTTTCCAGTCATTCTGAGAATATTCAGCACTTTGTTTCTTGTCATTAGGAACCTGTGCCAAGATGGTTTGTAAATGTCCTGCCTTTCCTTTATTTGTAGTCAACATCTCCCAGGCTTTTTCAAAACCTTGGATAAAGGAAAGAGGCTCATACATGAGCCAATGGGAATGTTCTGCACAGATAACCAATGCTGCAAAACAATGAGATAACAGAATTAATTCATTTGAATAAAAATTCTAACAGACCAGTGAATAATTCCAATGACTGCTGTGCCCAGTGAGTGTAGCATAAGAACAGAGAAACAAGTCACATACAGAAAAGGGAGAGCACCTCATGAGTTCCTCAGCTTTCTCAGAATGCTTTCCCTGAAAGGAGTATTGAATTTGCCTGAGAATAGAAATGCCAGATGAAATAGGCTGACCAACTACAAAAGAGGCTGGTCAGCAGATATCCACTCTCAGCACACCCTGAGAGACACACTCACAACCTGGATACATTTTCAGGGGGCCTGGTCAGCAGATGCCCACTCCCAGCACACTCCGAGAGACACACTCACAAGCTGGACATGTTTTCAGGGGGCCTGGTCAGCAGATGCCCACTCCCAGCACACCCTGAG
>RCHF01001203.1:0-23909 GCA_003987895.1 Neonothopanus nambi | reverse complement strand
GCTGTTACTGCTGAACTGTGTTTATTTAACCAGTCTCTGTAGTGTCTAGAAGCACTAGAACCTCCCTAGGGACTTCATTTCGAGAATTATAACTGTAGTGCGGAACCTTTGACAACACCTACCACACCTCCATCACTCAGTGATACAATTGAGCTTCCTAGGAGACTTAAAACACTTCCTAGTAGACTTAAAACACTTCCTAGATAGTTCATTTCAGTTGCATTAACGTACAGAGTGTAGAGATGATGAATACCTCCCACGGGACGTGTATGGACCATTACAAAGTGTATAAAGAAGCAATGTAACTACACCGAGCATGTCACGCTCGATGTCTCCGAGACCTGTAACAGCCTCTCTGAACGAGTTCCTGTGAAGGAAAGAGGAAGGGAATTAGATACTGTAACAAGTGTTCAGTAACCAGGGACCCAAACATCGCACATGATGAGGAGATGAGCAGTAGTTACCTATATAATGGGTATCTAATTGAAGGACCTGGTATTTCGAGCGCGATGACCATGAAGACCGTAGCCTAGATTACAAGGACCTTGCAAGAGTAGTAATCTGAAACACAGAATGAGGGAAGTGTCAGTGCATACAGGAACACGGGACAAAGACATCCTGTGGGACTGTGCAATGGTGGAGTAAAATATTAGAATACCATATGGACAAGACTTAGAAACAGGCACTATTTACTTTATTGAGCTATGTAGCACTCATTAGACACAACTGCATTATGTAGCTCACTTATCATTTCAAATTACTTATCATTTGTACCAGTATATAAAGACCAAATACATGGAGTGGGAAGTAAGTTCCTAGCCCCCCAGTTCATGCTTTATACATTGTGTGGGATAAGTCTAAGTGCTTCTAATACAGAATCTTAAGTCTCATGTTTCTTGTGTTTGAGTACTTTGAGCTCAAAGTCGTTGAGTGAATGAAGTATTGAGCTTAGAGTGTCTGTTTACAAAGTTGAAGTAACTTGTACACCCTTAAAGTGCTGCTATCATCTGGTAAGACAGCCTTTAAGCAGGAAGTCAATTAGAGTATTGTCTGGACTCTAAGTTGTTTTGTTTGTGAGGGCTACTGTCTAGTAAGACCCATTTGTGTTCAGGGCTACTGTCTAGTAAGATCCTTCAGTTGTTACAACATATCATCTAGTTGTTGTCTGTTGTCTTTGTGTCATTAGTATACTTTATGCTCGAAGTATACATTGAGCTCATTGTATGGTTTCTTTACTTTGTCTTCTTTTTGTTGGTCTACAAGACTACAATCTGGGTACTATTGTGCTTCATTATACTAAGTCTACTTGTTCAATACAAGTTTGTGATCCAACCCCCTACAAACTTGCATCCTAGGTGTGGTGTGTGTGTGTTTTTGGGTGTGTGTAGTGTGTATAGGCTTATAGTCTATCTCATTTYATTCATTTATACCTCTCACTACAGTTCAGGTGTTTCAACAGGTAGAAAGGAGTGTGAGTATTAATTTTATGAGGTAGATTACCCACAAGTTCGTGTACAAGTGCACCCATGAGTCACTTGTTCCATTCTCTGGTTGTTGTCTTTTGTCTTGCTCATTATATGGTTTCTTCACTTTGTATTCATTGTTGGTCTACAAGACTACATTCCAAGTACTATTGTGCTTCATTATACTTAGTCTACTTATTCAATTCAAGTTTGTGATCCAACCCCCCTACAAACTTGCATTCTAGGTGCAGTGTGTGTGTGTTTTTGGATGTGTGTAGTGTATACAGACTTATAATCTATCTCATTTTATTCATTTATACCCCTCACTACAGTTCAGGTGTTTCATCATGCAGGAATGAGTCAGCTCCCTAACAACAAGCTGTGTATTACTCTATATAGACCCAGAAATGTTCAGAAATATTCAGAAATTATGCCTCAAGTTGCTATGTGTTGTTTAATTCATCATTGAAACATTTGAAATCACTCCAAAAACAATCTGAAAACAGGACACAATTGGGCTTGGTCCAAGACTATCTGAGATTCTATACATGGCTTATTTTGATTCAAAACTCTCAGATATTTCCAGATTGCTGCAGATAGCCTCAGAGTTGGTTTTCACTGGGCCTCAGCCCTTGCCAAACATCTGAAAATAGTAGTATGTATAACACTATTCCACCAGACAAAAACATCAAAGCCTAGATCAGGCCTTTTCTGATATTGCAAGGAGTCCTATCTCTCCTCATCTTAAATAAAGATTTCTTCCTAATGCAGGACTTGTAGCTTGTTTGATTTTTATCCTGTGCAGTCAATCATAAATAAGCTGCACAAAATAAAAATGCATTAATTTGCATTAGGGCCCAAGGGTCCTTCTGTGTAGGTGAGCATACTAAATAAGTAAAAAAATCTCACACTGGTCTGTAATGTAGCACTGTGCACAGTGGCTGTGCATCAAATCATGGGTCAACTCTTATATTGGCTTCACTACACTCACCCAATGAATTGTATGAACATGGGATATATAATAAATCAACAGGAGAAATACTCTGCAACTACTGTGAGGCAGATGATCCACATTCCTTCAATCCAGCATGGAAGCAGAACTATTGGTCAGAAAGCTCATATCAGAGAGCAGGTTACATTGAATCAGAAGTAAACACTGACCTGCAAGTTCTTTAACCATTTATGCACATTTGTATCTTTCTGAGTGCAACCATCTACAATGAGGTGCCACACATTGTCTTTGACCCCCTGTGGTAAGTTCTTAAGATAACGAGGAGTACGGGGTCGCTCAGACTACAAAGAATTATCTTCAGGAGCAGGTAGACAAACAGAAATGGGTGGACAAACAGTAACAGGTGAAACAACAAGATTAAGAATGTCCACAACCTCAGTGGGTATATTTTCCACCTGAGTGAGCACCTGACAATTCATTCAGTTTTATACATAGAGATGGTAAATAAAGGATTAACCTGATAGCAGGTGATAGCAAAGGCATAGATGTCGTTATATGGGTCCCATGGAATATGAGATGTTGGAAGATACTCCTTTGTGCCACCGGACAGCATGACTGTTGATTGTGGCCGAGATTTTTGCTTAAAAGATTGAGAACTAGAGTCAGCGAAGCCAAGGTCTGCAAGGAGAGCAGACCATTCCCCCCTGTGATTCTTGTGAACCAATATATTGTCCTGCAAGTAACAAGATAACTTGAATCAGCCTGTTAAGTTCTCAAAATGATGGCAACAAACTCCATACAGGCTTTATATCAGAATGAACAAGGTCTAAGTCATGCAGGTATTCAATTCCAATGGCTGCATCACATAGCTACTTGTTCAATTAGATAGAGCATCTTCCAAACAAAATGCACCACTTAACCAACTTGAGCCGGACAGGCATTGTCTTATCTGGCACAAATTCACAAATATCTCCTCCATCCATCCAGAGTGAGACTAAGCATGGAACGTTGAATAGCCCCTTGCACATTCCATAGCAAGCTACAACTTTCGAAGGATCGAGATAAAACATCACGGCGGCTTCTCGATAAAACATCATCTGCACAACAATTTTTTCAGAACATTGATAACGGAGAGGCCACTGAGACATACACGTTCAATTTCGCCAAATTGAGGAACCTTCAACGCAACATCGCTATCTTGATAACGCCCACGATACACGAAGGCCATCCCCCCGTGCCTCGGCTGTTCATGATCCTGAACGGTCACTCCAACGAGGTTGAGAGCAGTCGGAAACCGCTGTGCGCGACGAGTCAGCCTGCGACTACAGTCACGATACCGACGTTTGTCCTCCTCATTAACCGAGTCTTTACTACATATTGCCTTGTGAGCATAAGTCATGAGTCTTAGCTCAGCCGATGTGCCTTCTAATAAACAGTCTAATAAACAGAGTGCTCACCTCATGTAAGATATCGAGGAACATTTGAGCGTGTTCGCCAGTGAGAGCCAAAACTGCGTCTACATTGGGTTCGTGGCTAATAAATTCCCTCAAATCTTCTGCATGCTCCTTGACATTCCAATTCGGATACCGGCGTAGAAATTGAGTGGCGGCTACATCTAGCTGTGAGAAAACCGTTTTGTAACAGACGAGTAACTTGCCTGGGTTATTATCAATCTCTTGGAGACGGAACTCTGTACGTTTGCGGGTCTCAGATATGTCCTCCCTCAAGTTCAGATCCTGTGTTCAGCAGGTGAATAGTGGAACGAGGCCCGAGAGTATTGCATTGTGCTTACCCTAGCGATGGCGAGGTACAACTCCTCATGCCACTGAGGGAATACCTCAGAACTGAAAGTGCCATCTTCTGGAGTTAACAAAGATTCGAGGTCCTCCAGAAAACTATGTTTGTTAATCTAGTGAATATGCTGGAGTGTCTGCATATGTTTAAAGGACGTACTCGAGGACATTACCTCCGCTTCCATCAAAAGCTTGAGGCGAACGCGCCAACCCCTCAAAGGAAACAGCAATTAAGGTGACCATTCGCACTGCGCGTCCGAAGTCTTCATCGCTTTTAAGATTTTTCTTCAACAGAATGGAGTCAGCTACAGCCTGTGTACGGCAAGAAACAGCTCACCCCGGCGTTGACACAAATTTTCTCTACAATGGTATAACCTTGCCGGAGAAATAAAGAAAACCCGCCTTGGCCGCGGCGGTGTACGTGTTGCTGTTGGAGAGTAGCAAGTGTATCTAAAGACGGCGCGAAAGGGTTCGAACGTTCAGACATGGTTGCAAATCGTGATAGCATATCTAGCCAGGCTCTGTATATCTTTAAGGGAGAATGCGTGTTCGACTATCTAGACTAGGAGTTGGCCACGGTTAGCGGAATATGCCGAAGATCGATCTGAGGTATGCTGTTCGCGGCGGAGGATTCGTTATTTTAAATTCATTGTGAATGTCATCAAGAGTCTCGTAAAATTAAGTACTATTCATGTCAGAGATACACTTGACCGCGAACGGCGGAGAATTTGTAAATCTATTAGAGTATTTCAGCAGCGGTTTCTTCCCGTCCGAAATTCGCTTAGTTTCGGCCGTGCCTTGACTCGCTCCAAACTTCTTGATGAGTTCTCACCTTGGCCCCACCTCCTTTCACTATCCTTCAGACGCTCTTGTAAGAGATGCTTTGCCTTCGAGTTCCCTCGCATCCTATGCTCTACACCCACGACATGTCCAGAAGTCATTCCTGTGCAGACATGATGCCTATTGGCCCGTTCAGTATGCTCTTCAGTATTCGAAAGGTAGTATCACGGCAGCGCACATGACACTCCAAATACTATTCTGGCAACTGATTTCTGCTCCGAACCGGCCAGGCATTCGCTTAGTTTTGCCCTGTGGAGTAGATTTGCCAGGCGTTGCTGAAATACTCTATTGTGAATGGAAGGTCATCGATTCATCAGAATATGAAAGCAGAAGTATGAAAGCAGATTTCATCGGAAAAGGAACAACGTACATAATATTTTATTTTTTAATGTACATAAGCGAGTGTACTTGTAACTTTCTACTTTCTACTCTTTGTCCTCGAATAACTTTGAGCTCTGATTTCATGTCACTCTGAGACTGTTCATCAACTTTGAGTGCCCCTAAATTCGCTTAGTTTCGGCCGTACTTTGACTTGCTCTAAAATTCTTGATGAGTTCTCACCCCCCACCTCCTTTCACCCTTGTAAGAGGATGCTTTGCCTTCGGATTCTTTCATATCCCAAGATCTACACCCACGACATGTCCACTAGTCATTCCTGTACAAACATGAAGGCTATTGGTCTGTCCAGTACTTATGCTCTTCAGCGTTCGAACGGCAGTATCACAGCGGCGCATATGACGCTCCAAATAAGTACTATTCTGGCAACCGATTTTTGCTCCGAACCAGCCATTATACGTTCGAGGTCAAGTGTGTGTCTTTGACACGAGCATGAGTACTGCACACCCCTGATGACCTTCCATTTACAATTTTTACAATAACAAATCCTCCGCCGTTCGCGGTGGATCATAGATACATCAGATCGATTTTCGGCATATTCTACTATAGCCAACTGTGGCCAATCTTACGATTACGAATCCTCCGCCGCTCGCGGTGGACCATAGATACCTCAGATCAATTTTCGGCATATTCCGCTAGTAGCCAATCGTGGCTCTCCTAGTCTGCGTCCTCCCATAAAGATATACAGAGCCTGGCTAGACATGCTATCACGATTTGCAACCATGTCTGAACGCTCGAACCTTTTCACGCCGTCTTTAGACACACTTGCTACTCTCCAACAGCAACACGTAGACCGTCGCGGGTTTTCTTTATTTCTCCGGCAAAGTTATACCATTGTAGAGAAAATTTGTGTCAACGCCGGGGTGAGCTGTTTCTTGCCGTACACAGGCTATAGCTGACTCCCTTCTGTTGAAGAAAAATCTTCAAAGCGATGAAGACTTCGGACGCGCAGTGCGAATGGTCACCTTAATTGCTGTTTCCTTTGAGGGGTTGGCGCGTTCGCCTCAAGCTTTTGATGGAAGCGGAGGTAATGTCCTCGAGTACGTCCTTTAAACATATGCAGACACTCCAGCATATTCACTAGATTAACAAACATAGTTTTCTGGAGGACCTCGAAATGTTCTTGTGGTCTCCGAACAATGCTTTCAATTCTGAGGCATTCCCTCAATGGCATGAGGAGTTGTACCTCGCCATCGCTAGGGTAAGCACAATGCAATACTCTCGGGCCTCGTTCCACTATTCACCTGCTGAACACAGGATCTGAAGGAGGACATATCTGAGACCCGCAAACGTACAGAGTCCCGTCTCCAAGAGATTGATAATAACCCAGGCAAGTTACTTGTCTGTTACAAAACGATTTTCTTTTCACAGCTGGATGTAGCCGCCACTCAATTTCTACGCCGGTATCCGAATTGGAATGTCAAGGAGCATGCAGAAGATTTGAGGGAATTTATTAGCCACGAACCCAATGTAGACGCAGTTTTGGCTCTCACTGGCGAACACGCTCAAATGTTCCTCGATATCTTACATGAGGTGAGCACTCTGTTTATTAGACTGTTTATTAGAAGGCACATCGGCTGAGCTAAGACTCATGACTTATGCTCACAAGGCAATATGTAGTAAAGACTCGGTTAATGAGGAGGACAAACGTCGGTATCGTGACTGTAGTCGCAGGCTGACTCGTCGCGCACAGCGGTTTCCGACTGCTCTCAACCTCGTTGGAGTGACCGTTCGGGATCATGAACGGCCGAGGCACGGGGGAATGGCCTTCGTGTATCGTGGGCGTTATCAAGATAGTGATGTTGCGTTGAAGGTTCCTCAATTTGGCGAAATTGAACGTGTATGTCTCAGTGGCCTCTCCGTTATCAATGTTCTGAAAAAATTGTTGTGCAGATGATATTTTATCGAGAGGCCGCCGTGATGTTTTATCTCGATCCTTCGAAAGTTGTAGCTTGCTATGGAATGTGCAAGGGGCTATTCAACGTTCCATGCTTAGTCTCACTCTGGATGGATGGAGGAAATATTTGTGACTTTGTGCGAGATAAGATGATGCCTATGCGGCTCAAGTTGGTTAAGTGGTGCATTTTGTTTGGAAGATGCTCTATCTAATTGAACAAGTAGCTATGTGATGCAGCCATTGGAATTGAATATCTGCATGACTTAGACCTTGTTCATTCTGATATAAAGCCTGTACGGAGTTTCTGTCGCCGTCGCTCTGAGAGCTTAAAACGGGCTGATTATCTTGTTACTTGCAGGACAATATATTGGTTCACAAGAATGACAGGGGGGAATGGTCTGCTCTCCTCGGAGAACTTGGCTTCACTGACTCTAGTTCCCAATATTTTAAGCAAAAATCCCGGCCACAATCAACGGTCAAGCTGTCTGGTGGCACAAAGGAGTATCTTCCGACACCTCATATTCCATGGGACCCATATAATGACATCTATGCCTTTGCTATCACCTGCTATCAGGTTAATCCTTTATTTACCATCTCTATATATGAAACTGAATGCATTGTCAGGTGCTCACCAGACCAAAATATGGGTCCATCTATGCTGTTTGGCGTCTTATTTCTCTTCTGGATATATATGGAGTTCTTCCATCTGTTTCGGAAGGTCAATCACAGTCTCAGCGACCCCGTTTCCCTCGTCATCTTCAGACACTACCACCAGGGATCAGAGTCAGTGTGTGGCACCTCATTGTAGATGGTTGCACTCAGAAGGATACAGACGTGCGTAAATGGTTAAAGGACTTACAGGTCAGTGTTTACTTCTGGTTCAATGTAACCCCCCTTCTAATATGAACTTTCTGACAAATAGTACTGCTTCCATGCTGGATTGAAGGAATGTGGATCATCTGCCTTGCAGTAGTTGAAGAGTATTTCTCCTGTTGATTTGTTATTACTTCCATGTTTCAGAGGGCTCAACACAGCCTCTGTCCAGTCTAGTTCCATCCATGCCAGTCATACTGTAGTGCAGTACTTACCCTTGTTTGTCATGATGTATTTGCATTAGAAATTTGAGACTTCTGCTTTCAAACTCTGATACACTAATTAGTCCTTTGTCTTACACACTTCCATAGATGTGAACAGAAGCCTTGAATGCTTCTAATCATATACCTAATACTATTGTTAAGACTATGCTTTGCTAGGTACAAAGGTAGGTCTTCCATCTGTAGTTGGGGTGGTCAAGTAGCAAATGACCACAAGTAAGTACCAGAATTGCATCAGTAAGTGTAATTGAGGAGAAATAAGTCAGAAAAGCATCAACTTAAGGTGATTCAAGAGTTGGAAGCATGTCAAGTCTTGATAAGTGTTAGGAATACTATTGGAACATCATTGATAGTAAGGGAATTATACTGGAATAATGTCAGTATAACAGCAGAGTATGTAATTCTTACCTGGGATTGCTTCAGGTAAGGCCAGTAACCAGTATGTGTATAAGGTCCAAAAGTTGTTGTCAATGTTGCAAAATATTCAAGCTAAGTTACAAGTTACTATGTACTTCAGCTTATATACTGTAGTTTGGACCTTTCTAAGATAGGAAAATTATGGAGGTGAGGGCCAGTGCATTGCATGGCAGGTACGAGTCCTAACACTTTTTTCCCCCTCAATCAAGTGATTAAAAAATTCACCTTTCATACTTCTCTTGATCCACAAATCTAGATATTACATATCTGCTTCACATAGTTAACAATGTATAAACTCCCTTGTTAGCTCCCTCTTCCCTTCCTTCCTAACCTCCTCTGCCCACCTCACTGCATCTCTCCTCCTGGTCTAAATATCCACCCCAAACCCAATCACCAAAGAGGCACATGTGTACAGCATGAACAGGAATGGAAATCCCATCTATTTGTTATCTGTGTTGTTGATGACATTTGGTCCAATCATAGAAGAGGTGTGGTTAGATAGACCAAAGAGGCTGAAGAACTGATGAGGTGTAGGTTAGAGATGGAGGGGAGTAGACTTTGAAAGGGATGGATGGAATGAAGGGAGTACCTGCTGTCAAAACTAGGTGGTGTAAGCTCTGCCATCATAGTTTGCAAAAAGGCATAGTAGGATGCTTGGAATAGGCCAAATATGACATTATAGAATCTATTCAAAAGTCACTTCTTAGGAGCTTTGTACACTTGCAGACCAATGCATGAACACACTCTAAGCAGCCCTCTTCTCATCCACCAGTGTTGTAGAACTCTTGCTAACTTCACCTTCATCTTCCACCCCACTTGCTGTTCAACATGGCTTATCTTCTCCTGCAGTGTAAGCTCACTCCTCTCCATCCCATCCATAACTGCATGATCTCTATGAATCACAATATCCTCACTGCAACTGACATGCCTTGCCTGGTTCGTCCAGCCAGGTGCAGCCACATGCTGTGACCATGTCCTTGAGACAGAGTGCACACAATAGCCAAGGGAGAAGGAAGGAATAGACAGTCCATGGATCGTAATACTGCACAGAACCATGAACACTACAATCAGCTGGATGGTTTTTGATAGTAAAATCATTTGATCACTCACCCTGTTTAGGTCCCCAGAGAGCACCTGAGCTGCTAACGTTGAGATGAAGATTCCACCTGAATAATTGTCAAAGTGAGTTTAAGGATCAGCATTCATACTGATAAGGTAAAATGCACCAATACCAATCAGTCCAAAATGTCATTGAACACTGCTTCCCTAAATGTCTTGATATCCAGAATCCATTTATACAGCACACAAACCACAGGTGATCTGCAAAACAGGAGGACCAGAATTGCAATGATAATTAACCTCCATACCAAAAGCATCAGCTCAACATCCGAGAAACTGTTGAATGGCATCCATGCACTGACAAAGACAAATGCAGCAATGTCAAACAACAAATCAATCACAGAACTGAAGACTGACTCCTCAGTTTGACAGTTGAAAAAACCATCCCAGGCAAAGGCTGTACCACATGCAAAAGTGGATAGAAGGTCATAGGAGCCTAGTGTTATGACCTTGACATTTCTGTCCAAGAATAGTAGTTAATTGTAGCGATAGAAGTAATAAAAGGTTACTTCATGATAAGAATGCATTGAGACTGAGCCACTGAGCAGTATTTTGATGATGACAAGCAATAAAAGTGTAAATGTGTTGCAATTCAATAGCGAACAGATAGCATTTGCTAGCAAATATAGGTAGAAGTCATTACAACTTCCAGATGAGTGAGATGAGATGAGAAAGATGAGAATGAGACAAGAATGAGACAAGAGAGGTAAGCAAAAAGACAAGTGACAGAAATATAGAGAGAAGAACGATTTATTTAGCCAACAAATTGGCACTATGGTACAAGAGTCCTTATATACTGCTTATTGTATCTAAATGGAGGTACTTGTTGTTGTATTCTACTGTAGTAATGATGATTGCAATATGTAGACATGTATACGAGTTGCAAATGGGCACTTGGACCAGCACTTGCATGTGGATAGGGGCTAGTCAGGAGTTTTAGTGTATTGGAGGCAATTAAAGGAGAGATTTAGGTGAGGATTAGATGGAAAAAAGATAGCGTCATAACATTACCCCCTCCCTAGGGTCCTGAGCCCTTGAAGGACTGGTAGAATTGAGTATGAGATAGAGGGATGTTCACAACACAGGCATCTTCAGTCACAACGTCATGATCTTCATTCGCAACATCATCACAACCTATTTAAGTTGTGGCTGTGTCTTACAAATGATGGGGCTTGCATAATTTGTTGTGATTTGAACTTTGGACCCACAAGCATCAACAACTCCTTTCTTCTTACTCCCACATCTCATATGCCACTTCCCCTGACTTCTAATGGCTCCGAAAGCAGGCCTGTCCCGTCCAATGGCATCCACAAGCTGTTATCCCCATGCAGAAATTGAGGTGGAAGTAGTTCGGTTTGTGGATGAATTTCAGCAAAGGCCAACTCATTCGCCATCTCGAACTACACCCAGGGCAAAGTAAGTCATATTTATCTTGCTTTCATCCTTGTATTGCTCATCACAGGCTAAGGCATTCTTATCACCATTGTGCCACTTCAAGTTCCTGATGCTACCGCTGAGTCCATAGTAAGGCCTGAGCCTCTGTATGTCATAGGTACTTGTAACCTCAATTCACAAGCTGACAAAAGTACTTTGTAGCACTGAATCTTCACATTCTGCTGTTCTGAATGCTCCTCACATACCATCAATAGTTCTTCCACCTAGTAGCCCTATGGTTTCAATCACATCCCAAATCCCTCAATCACCATTAGCTAGACAAACAACATTGGTTCCGAATCATGTTAGCTTTGTAGAACATGCTACCTCACCCCTGCCCTTCGCAGCCTGTGACTCCTTCATGTGCTGTGACTCCTTCCTGTGTATCATCAGTGCAATCATCAACTCTGTCATGCACTGTGACTCCTGCCCGTGCAGCATCAGTACAGCCTTTGACTCCTTCACACACTGTGACCCCTGCCTGCTYTGSTACTCCTTCCCACACTGCTACCCCTGCCCACACTGCTACCCCTGCCCACACTGCTACCCCTGCCCACACTGCTACCCCTGCCCACACTGCTACTCCTTCATGTGCTGCTACTCCTTCACACGCTGCCAACCATAGCTGCTAGAATGAAGATTCAATAAGGGTACTTGCCCTCAGTTCACGAAGCTTCATAGAGGGCAGTTGCCCTTGCCCCTATATTTAGGTGGTTAGGGTAGTTTCCCTCATCTGTCATGTGATCTTCCAAAATTTTTGGCACCTCCGATTTGGATTCTGGACCGAATGGTCTAGGCCTCATCCAGATTGGGTTTGATTTGGATGTGTTTTGCAAAGTGCATGTCATGTGACTCTGTGAGTCATCTTTTGGCTTTGTTTTTTTGGATGCTCACTGGCAGCTCAGTCAGCATTTCTAGACTCGGTCATCTTGGTCTTCGGTCATCTCGGTTGACAGTCAAATGAAGCGCCTGAAAACAGGCGTGCGACATTTATTCTATACAAAAAAATACACCTACACATTCAACTTAGGATCTTTTGAAATATTGGGATATAATTGTCATTGTAAGTAATCCAATAATACTCTTTATTCAACCTAACATAAAAAATGTAAAATACAAAAACAAAACTACGATTCGGTGGTATCTAACAAGTGCCTAAGAACAAAGCAGAAGTTGTGTATAGCAGAGGCAATTGACTCTTCCTCTTCAGCTTTCTTCCTTACATCCCGGCCGGTTTTAACTGTCATTTGCACACATAGATGGACCCAGAATGCGAGTGTCGCTACAACGATTGATAAGCCATTCGGGCCAGAACGCATGAGTTCACCCCAGTGCTCCGGACCGCTCTCCTTCACCTCGCTATAGTCTTCTTTCATGGGTCGATGATCGACAAACACATGCAACCGCCAGTCTGGCTGAAGACCCTCCCACCATTTCCAATATGCCTGACTTGGTTGCTTCCCATTTTGTAGAGTCGGTTGCCATTCTGGACAGCGTGCTCTCGCAACCCAATCTCCCACAAATGTTGGTTGGCCTTCTGCACTAAGTTTGCGAGAGGCAATAAACCCCTGATTGTGTTCAAATCTGACCCACAATTCCAGCATTTCCTTCCATTGTGACTGAGAGTGATGGGGAACTGACTTCGCAACGGAGAGGGTATTTGGTGCATACAACGGCAATCCCATGGCTAGGACTGGCAGCCCATCTTTGTCGTACTTGATCCCAAGCGGCGGACTAGCTCTCGACTCCGTTCCTCTCTTCTGCTTCTTTTGACTGGTATTGTCACCAGCCTTGTTTCCCTGCTTCCTTTTCACCCTCAAGTTCACCATTGAAGTTCCGTCAGCAGATCTCGGCTTATTTTTAGCGACACGCTTGCGATCCCTTAAGGGTTCTTGGTTCTCTGACATAATATCAATGTTCGGAGCTTCATCAGAAGTACTGCCGGCAGATAACTGAGTTGGGGCAGGACTTGGGATTGGAGAAGGTGGAGCGGAGGTTTGGGATGGGAGAGGGCAGGGAGAGGGAGGAATTGGTGTAGTGCGAGTTGTCGAGGGGTTTGAGGGAGGGGAAGCTTCAGAAGACTCAGGGTCTGCCAGCATGGGAATGGTTGTCAATTTTGAAGGATCTGTGGACGTTGGAGGTGAGGGTCTGGAATGGCCTTGTTGATGGCTCATTGAAGGTGGTGCCAAAGGTGTGTCTGGCTTCTTAGCTGCTGCATCAGCTTTTGGTTCCTGACGGGGCTCCTCATCTACACTGGTGGGAGACCAGCTAAATACATCAGCATTGTCTTCGAGCTCCTTCGTAAGCTCCTCCACTAGTTCATTCAGCAGAGTGCGTTGCTCGCATTCTTCATCAGCTATACAACATGTTAGAGATTTTGGTACAAAAATAAATTTCCTGCTTACTGTAACACTTTTGCAAGAATCTGGCCATGCTCGGCAAAACATGTTTCTTCCAGACTACATACTCTGAGCACCCAAAATTCTGCTTCATGTCACCGTGGGTAGTTCCCGAATGCACACTGAAAACCCGTCGGAGGATGAACAAGAACTGAAGATAATTAACACATATGTTAAGATATTGAGTCTTCCACTGTCAATAGGCTCAGGGCTGCCAGCTACAAATGAACATTTCCACCCCGTACGTTCAGAAATCCCGTTGAGGATCGGCTTAATGAATCAAACGAGATTGTTAATGGAACTAGTGAACTGTCAGCGCAAGACAAGCCAAAAAAATGTAATACTAATGTACTGTTGATAGTCTTCTGGCTCTGTCGAAGGAGGACCTTTCAACTTGGCCTCGTAGTCCTTCAAATCCTGATCATGGTTTTCCTGAGCCCTCTTTTCCCATTGTTTCTGCTCTGTCTTCGACAACTTCTCCCACTCCCTTGATACTACCTCCTGATACAGCTTCGCCATATCTTGACGAACTGCATTCTTCTTCTCCTCTTCATACTGCTGTGCGATCTTGTTATCATTTTCCTTCCCCCAAACGATTTTTGCAGCCTTCTGGCGTGGTTTTGTTGAGCAAACGCCATCCGTGAGCTTCATGAGAAGCACTGAGAATGGGTTAAGTTCGTCATCCCTCTTCATCTCGCAGTTGTTGTCTTTCTGAAACGTATTTTTGAGGTAGTGTTCTATTTGCTGGTGGGAATAAAAACAGAAATTTTAACCCAGTGCGGCCCATGTGATCAAAGAAAATACTCACCTCACGGCGTAGTTTGAGTTTTGCCTGATGGTCTTGGTACTTGTTGCACGCGTCGAGGTCGTTCACTTTGGGTTCTGGATACTCAGCGCTTGGGACATTATCGTTGACAGCATCCAATTCGCTCTGAGGGCGCTCCACATCCATCAGCAAATCTACAGGCCAGTGATTGAAGAAAAGACATCTTATTTCGTCGACGGCGTCCTTTGCTGCTCCAGTGCGTACTGTGGCCCGATATTGTGGGTACAATGAATCGAGAAAGGCCTTTCGTTGGCCCTTGAACACAGGTGGTTGTGGCATCTGGTACGTGTATCAATCCTAGGTCTCATTATTTGTGTGAAGCTCACTCACCTTTGACAGTACTTTCAAAAAGGTTCTTGACAGCTTCGCAGATGATGCAGGTAAGAGTATGCATTTCCTTCCATGTTCAAGAGAAAATACTTTTTTTTTTTGCAGGAAGTCGATGGTGATCAGCAAAGGATTAATGTCTGCAGGACACCAAGGGTAAGTACCCTTGCCTGTTTCTAGGGCAATTTCCCTTGTCTCGGCAAACTTACATTCTAGGGCAACTTCCCTTGTTTCGGCGAACTTTTTTTTTAGGGCAGCTTCCCTTGTCTCAGCAAATTTAGGGCAATTACCCTCGTTTCGGCAACTTCCAGTAGGGCAATTCCCCTTAGCTCAGTGACTTCCTTTAGAGTACTTGCCCATTGCATGATGGAGCCTGTCTTTTACATCCCCTTCTTTCACTACCACACCCACCTTTCCCTCATCGATCTCCTCCTCCACTGCTCATTCTCAATGGCCACTAATCCGAATGGTATGTGTCTTGTATAATATTACTTGTGCTAATTTCTCTTGGCTGATCTATTATAGCTTCTACAACTTCTGCAACTCGGCAGCAGGGGATATCAGCTGAAAATAGGTACCTGACAAATCGTGCGTTTCTTTTTTTTAGTTCTTCTGATTTTTTTTTGATTGATTCGTTATGGGAACAATTGTCGACACTGCCGTGGCAACCACAGATTTTCAACCACTGTCAGAACCAATCATCATTTCTGACTCTGAAGATGAAGGGCTGACTCCTAGTGTGACTCCTGGCACTCACACAGAAGCTGGAAATCTACACTCGGATCAAGCCTCAGCCACTGCTAATGTACACAAAGATCCTCCTGCTCCTTCGGCCCTGCTTCCATCCTATCCTGAAACTGTAAATTCGGTCAGTTTAACAACAAAGGACTTACCCACCTTGACTTACATACCACATAGGCCAAATTCATTCAAGATGTTGCCGCTTTTTACGCCACACGATTTGCCCACCCAATCATTGCACCTCATGAAATCCTGAGTGCTCATACTCTTTCAGGTGGTATGAAGATTCGAAAATGGTACGTCGTGACGAAAGGAGCTAACGTTGGGGTATTTGCAGATTGGTAAATCATTTCTATATCCAAGTTTCACTTATTCACATTGTTTCTAGATTGACGGTGTCCCCAATCACTCAAGGGTTTCGATCAGCTCAGCATAAGAGCTATCGTACATACGATGAAGCTGTAGAGGCATACATGGCTTGCTACAATGCTCACTCTGTCGTGATCATCGATAGGGCGGGGTTAGCTCAAACTCGAGAGACCGCTGACTGACTTAGCTACCAAAGTTCTTGATGCTGCTTTTTACTTTTCACTCGCGCTACTTTGTACTTGCACAGAAATGAATTTCGTTGTTATATTCTACAGAAAACAGTTTGCGTATGAGCATGAGCTAAGTTACTAACTTGCGTGGCACCAGCATCATGTCTATGAAGGCAAGGGTGAGTTGACGAACGGGGGACAAAGAAAATCAACTTACACGACTAATGGTGAACTTCCTTGTGGCGCACAAGCTTCTGAGACAACGATTCCTGAGGATTACCGTGTCGATTGTATAAGTTGTCAATAGTTCTAGTTCAACCATGAATACATTAGACCTTACAGAAAGTATCGTATCTTTGAGGCTTGTAAATGACTTTCCCTGTGTCTAAGATAAGTATACTTCATCAGGCATGAATGCTATATGATTGATTGAATCAGACTTACTTTGGATACTGGGCATGAGCCCTGTGTTGCATTCTAGTTTCATATGACTTCATTTCCGAGCGACTCTCTTACTGTCAAGAATATCCTCAAGGTCATCTTTGGGCTTGAAGTAGCTTTGATGTATTCTACTTCTTCAGTGTCGGTGAGGTCGAAGCGCGGATGGGTTTTCAGCTTTCATATACGTATATCTTCCTCAGTAATTGTGGGAATATGAGATGTTGGCAGGAATTAGAGGGAAAAGGACTTAAAAAGAAGTTAGCCCCTATGTTCGATAATCACTACGTACCTGTAGCGCCCGCTGAGTGCCTGCTCAAATAATCACCGAGGCTGAGAATTACTTGGATTAAGTAATAATAAATGCGAGGCTCACCTGTAATGTGACTTGTAACCTCACTTGTACACTGTTTCAATCTAACATATTTCAAATACTTTTCTTGTCTGCAATGAAGCATGTGGCTCACCTTGAACTTCAAAGGGGCAATGCCCAATGATACCAAGTTGACAACTCAAGCAAGAGAGCCGTTTTCGTTCGAGAGGAAACTGTTTCTTCAAAAGGGCGCGTGGTGAAGTCGCAGCCTGATCCTTTGAAAAACACTGCTTGGGCGCAAGTTTCGTCTTGGTCACCTCCAGATGATGGTAGTATTGGGGTTGATGATGATGAGGGCTGGTATGATGTAGAGGTGACTAGGGAGCCATTCGATCCTGGCATTGTACAGATTCCGGTTGCCAAACCTCAACGTTCTAGACACTCAGTGAGTGAAGGCTCAATTCACTAACGAGTTTGACTGATTTTATATGTTGCAGAGACAGACTCACCTTGTTTGGAAGGAACTATATCACCAACAGTACCTGGAGGAACTTATGCGTGCAGATGGGAGAGGGGATTTTAGATCTCAGGCATGTTGCATAGATTGTGTGGCAAGGAAGAAAGCTGAAAAGGATCTTGGTGCCAGTGAATTTCACTGCAAGGACTGCTTCACGTGAGATATGTTCTGCACTGACTGCTGTGTCTGTCAGCATCATCTGAATCCTTTTCACGTAATAGAGGTACGCCAATTTTTTTTTCCCTTTGAGTTGTTCTAATTTTTAATATAGAGATGGGCAAATGGCTTCTTCCTTCCTGCGACTCTACGTGACTTAGGCTTGGTTATTCATTTGAACCATTCTGCTAGCAAATGTCCGACTCCTTGATACTCCCATGAAAAGTTCCAAATTCTCCATACCAATGGCATCCACTCCGCCTTACTCGAGTTCTGTAATTGCGAACGACGAGTTCCTGATCATATTCAACTGCTTCACGGGGGTGTATACCCAGCCAGCCAGGATGTTGTGAAAACTGCAGCAACCTTCCGTCTTCTGGAGCACCTACACCTTCTTTCTCTAGTTGGGAAGAGTGGAATGTTCGACTATTACTGTTTGCTGGAGAAATCAACGAATAATACTGGTGTCGGAGTCCCCCATTCCAGGTATCGAGCGTTACAATGGATGCTTTTGCAATGGCGAAATTTAAAAATGCTTAAGCGAGCTGGTTGAGGCAATATAGCAAATGGAGTCGAAACAACACGTCCAGGAGAATTGGCCATTCAATGTCCTTCCTGTCCTCACCCTGGTATTAATCTTCCGGACAGTTGGGAGAAGGCACCTCAAGAGGAAAGGTGAGTATGAATTTTATCTAATATGCTCATTCTAACATAGCTTTAGATACTTATATGCTATGATTGTATGTGTTGACTTCAACTTTCGCCTCAAGAATCAACTTGTATCTGCATGGGTACGAGACCCGGGTCTGAGCGATGGTTTGGCATACTTCGTTCCATGCAAGGAGTATGAGAGTTACATTCTGAAGCACATGGATGAGGAAGAGGTAAGTTCTTGATTCCCCTTTCAATTTTTGATACCCTCACCTTGTAGCAGGTCAGCAACTGCGTAGGGTTTGCGGCATTAGCTCAACAGAATACTAGGTCATCGAGGGGATTGTGGTACACAGGTGTTGGAGCGGTGACGTGTGCACGAAGTGAAATGGTGCTGCCGTTGGGAATGGGGAATTTGGAGAAGGGTGAACGGTGTGTAGACTCCTCACCATAATTTCTATGTTCTGATATCCTTTATAGCTATGCCAATTCGGACTTCATCGTGGGGTCAGCGCTAAGCCTTGTGGCGCATCACCTTTTGCTGCTCTTTCTTAGTTACGATATATGCTGCCAATGGTCAGCCAATCTAATGAAACGAATGGAGGAGTGGGATGAGAATTTGAAGTTACCTCATTCGGTTAAGCTAGTCCCAGTAATTCCGAAATTTCATCATGCAGCGCATCAGAAAGAAGGCCATCATCGGTTTGACTGCAAACTAGTACAAGGGCTAGGTGAATGCGATGGTGAAGGTTGTGAAAGGGTTTGGGCTGTGAATAATGGAGCTGCCGCGTCTACAAAAGCCATGGGTCCGGGGTCTCGGGTCAATGTTTTGAATGATCACTTTGGCTGGCATAACTGGCAAAAAGTCATTGGGATGGGTAAGTGATTATTTTTTGACACATGAAATGATTCAAATAACTATTCTCGATTTTAGGGAAGTTGTCCGTGATCCAGTATACACAAGCTGTGAAGGATCGGAATGCACAAGTTGAAGCTCATCGTGGTTTAACTGCTTCTCTGCCCGATGGTTTGAAGGAACAATGGGAGGAGATTTGCTTGGCTTGGGAATATGGGCCGTCGAACCAGAAGGACTTGATCAACCCATTCCAAACTTCTCAAGGCTGTGAGTGGATTCGTTTACGTCTAGTATTTGATGCTGATTAAAAACTTGAACAGTCATGTCGATGGCAGGAGTAGAGAAAGAATTGGTGGAGTACGAGGAGGATCGTGTGAAGAAAGGAGGGAATTCGTACCATAGGACTGGCCCCAGAGCCTTCCTTGTTTTGGGCCTTGAACTTGAGGAATCACAGTGCATTGAAATTCCAGAAGGAAGTTTTATTTAACTGATATATATTTATCCAGGTGGAAAATCAAGAATCTCGTAACAAAAAAGAAGGATCTCACTGAAGTCCAATCTACATCCATTACCAAACAGCGTACTGTCCTCCGCAACAAAATCCGTAGCTGGATTCTTCTCTGACATATCTACATGCCCGGTCTCTTGCAGACCCTGACAGAGCTGGGGCTTGGTTTTGGTGAGGAAGGTAGCAACGATGCACAAGCAGAGGATATTCCTCTCTGGCTGCTGTCTGCACTTCCAAAGGCCAGGCAGGTTGCAACCTGTATACCAGGGCTCCCAGATATGGAAGATCGCCTTCGCACAGTGCAGTGTCAGGACAGTCTTGATGGTTTACGTCACACACTTCACGTGAAGCTCTGGATGCTCATGTTCAAGTATGCGAATATCACTGGACAGCGTAGTGGGGTCCGCTCGCATGCAAACATTGATGTTATTCAGCAGTGGGCAAAAACTTTTGCCAAGATGTATCGAAGAGTGCGGGCAGCAAAGCTAGCTCTCTCTGGTCCAGGAGAGTGGGAGCAGACATTCAAGGTCCTCAACAATGTGGATGTTTGTTTGTACGTCGACCCGGAGCACACATGGAGTGGACCAGGAAGGCTAGGAACTACAGAGAAAGAAGTTGGTGAAGAGGCTGAGCCAATGCCTGAGGTATCATCTGCAAACGGCGATGGAATTGATTTGGTTTCAGAGGACGTACATGACCTTAACTATCAACATGCACATGGCACAGGGATGTCGCGAATGCAGCTTTCATGGATTTGGATCACCACACCTGTGAACAATGGTGATGGTACAGACCCCGGAGATGGAATATTGCGTGAAGTATGGTTGAAAAGTCATGCGCATGTGGAGAGGGCAAAGGAGGAGGTTTTGAGGCTGCAGGAGGAGATGCAATGAACCTTGTTGTTCTTGACTCGGAAGGCACAGTGATGGAGGGAGAAGGCTGATGTGGATTTCACAGTCGACGAGACGCTTCATGAGGGGATGAGGGCATATGCCCTCAAACAAGCACATATTCAGACTAATCTCACTGTTCATTTCAAAACCCTGTGGTCGGTTCTGTTGAAAGATGTATCAAATTCAGCTTTTGTAACCAATGGAGGGAATACGAAGGAAGGGGTGCCGGATGATGATTTGGAGGATGATGAGGGTGACGAGGGAGAGGATCAGGATGGAGAGGATGTAGAGGTATTGGAGATGGAGTAGTTTATGCATATACCTGTGGTTTTAGGTATATTTTTTGTAGTAGAATAATTGTCGCGCACCTGTTTTCAGGTGCTTCATTTGACTGTCAACCAAGATGACCGAAGACCAAGATGACCGAGTCTAGAAATGCTGACTGAGCTGCTGGTGAGCATCCGAAAAAAACAAAGCCAAAAGATGACTCACAGAGTCACGTGACATGCACTTTGCAAAACACATCCAAATCAAACCCAATCTGGATGAGGCCTAGACCATTCGGTCCAGAATCCAAATTGGAGGCACCAAAAATTTTGGAAGATCACGTGACAGATGAGGGAAACTACCCTAACCACCTAAATATAGGGGCAAGGGCAACTGCCCCCTATGAAGCTTTGTGAACTGAGGGCAAGTACCCTTAACGAACCTTCAAGGCAGCAGCTACTGGTGATGCTGCTACTCCTTCACATGCTGCTACTCCTTCACATGCTGCTACTCCTTCATATGCTGCTACTCCTTCATGCGCTGCTACTCCTTCACATACTGCTACTCCTTCATGTGCTGCTACTCCTTCATGCGCTGCTACTCCTTCATGCGCTGCTACTCCTTCATGCGCTGCTACTCCTTCATGCACTGCTACTCCTTCATGCGCTGCTACTCCTTCATGCGCTGCTACTCCTTCATGCACTGCTACTCCTTCACGCACTGCTGCCCCTGCCAGCACTACTCCTTCATCGACACCCTCAATGCCTGGTTCTCAAACTCACCCTCAGACTTCACGACTGCCGCATTTGATCCTGCTTGTTCACAGTTCCTCCTATTTATTATATCCAGCATTCTGCAGAGTTTCAGAACCTGAAGAGTTGTACTGGCCTAGAGATGTCTTGGATGGCCTGGCTTACGCTGTTTCTCAAGGCACTTGTGTGGGTATTTTTCCTGACTGGTGAGTGAACTTAAGCATGAAGTTAGCAATTTCTTGGAAATTAACTAAGTGGGATACAGGGTGATTTGCAAAGAATTTGTAGATGGGGTATCGTCTCCCGCTAATGCGACTAAAATGAACTATCTAGGAAGTGTTTTAAGTCTCCTAGGAAGCTCAATTGTATCACTTAGTGATGGAGGTGTGGTAGGCGTTGTCAAAGGTTCCGCACTACAGTTATAATTCTCGAAATGAAGTCCCTAGGGAGGTTCTAGTGCTTCTAGACGCTACAGAGACTGGTTAAATAAACACAGTTCAGCAGTAACAGCACAGTGTTAAGGCCCAGTAGGATTTGAGTAGACAGGGGTACGCGTGGTGATTAAGACTATGCGCTAGTTGTGAGTTAAAGAGGTATTGATGTCCTGGAAAAGTGCCAGGTAAGGTGTTGAGGGTTGTCCTGGGAAAGCATCAGGTAAAGTTGTGTGATTGATCCTGGAAAAGCGTCAGGGTGCAAGTTAATCTTCTGGAATTGTGCTTCAGATGAGATCCAATAAGGTTCCGACAGGGTTGGGGTTCAATTTGACAAAATAACTAGGCTAGTTTACATCCAGGTAAACTACTGTTTATATACTGAAGGTGTGGGAATAAAATGAGTAAAAGCGGACAAGCTTAGTAAGAAAAGTATTGGTTGGTAAGCAAAGAGTAGATTGGTAAGCAAATGAATGAATTGGTAAGCAAGGAATGGATTTGTAAGCAGAAAAGCGGATTTGTAAGTAAAGAAAGAATTAGCAATAGAGAATTAGTTAGAAAAGTAAATGTGTCAGGAAAAATTAGTAAGTACCCCCCTGTAAAGTGTCCAGTTCTTAACACACAGACTCAGTCAGGAAACAGTCAGAAGACAAGGACCAGCGTCCAAATGTCTTAGAAAAGGTTTCTAGTTCGCTCAAATTACTCCTAGGAGGGTCCTAGGGTTGCTCTGCTCGATCTAGTACACTAGTTCTCACGAACTAGGGCCGGACTCAATCTATCAGAAGCGTTCCCGCAGTGTTATCGCACGTAAAGATGCTCAAGGCTCTCCGTTGTTGCGTACAGTACTTGCTTGTTCTCTAGGGTAGCTATGTCTGCGATATATATACTCTAGAGCATAAAATGTCCGAGATAGGTAAGATGGAGTTGGGTGTGTGACAAAATAAATAACAGAAAGACAAGATATAGGTATTTTGGTATTTTGTATGTATATTTCGACGAGTTGGGTAGCGATGATCCTTTCTAGGAAGTCCAAGAATATAAGAAATGGGTATAGTGGTCACTAGATGTGACTGGTATATTTTATTTGAGTCGTTATCAAGGCGCTGCGCACGACATGGCGCCCTAGGAGGTTCCTCATGATTCTGAAACAGTGTACGCGTCATCTCTAGGCACATAGAGTACCCTAGGAGTCCGGTACAGCCTTCTAGCGCATGCTATCTCTTCTAGGCAGCCAATACCATCGCTGGTATTCCGTATTTGACGTCATTCCGCTACACAGGGTATTCTAGGAGGCATGTCCGTTGCTGGAAACCCCTGGAGAACATGTGGTATGGTACTAGATCGTCTGATTTACATTTATCATGTCTCAGATCGATCGTTTCCTCAGCTTTGACTGTCCGTGATCACGGATCTCATCTCTAGGAGGGTTCGTCTCCGGCAATTCAACTCTAAATCTCTATCCCCATTGGTAATAAGGTCCCTAGGCGTCGGCAAACTGAGGACTTCGCGTCTACGGACGTCCTAGCAGTGTCCACATAGCCCTAGGACACATGTTTGGTCCGTCAGCTCAGAGGGCAGGGTGTTTGGTGGGTGTACAAGTGTTCCTACGTCCCGTGAGTTACAAAAGACATCTCTAGGAGGCTCTAGACGAAGGGCACAATGCCAGGAAAGGTGGATCTGACCAAACCAAGTGCGCTAGAGGTTGGTAGTTACATCGTCTGAGCCCTAGGACCATATCAGCTACAATAACTTGATGCTAGAACATGCACCGTAGTCATTCCACTGTCAATCCAGCTTCTAGGAGTGTCTAGTGTTTTAGTTAGCCATGTGGGAGCATGCTAACCCTTATTTCCCATATTATAGGTCTCAAATCATGCAAAAATGATCCCT
>RCHF01001202.1:0-11799 GCA_003987895.1 Neonothopanus nambi | reverse complement strand
AGTARATACACRAAAAATGGAYTTTGTAACARAYTTRAAAAATCTTGTYGTYCTWTGCCAATGTATACTACTATCTATGAATCATGATCTGAATTCACCTCCTACCGAATATTGCATGCCTTTATGTTCAAATGAGGATCAAAGACACTGGAATGAATCAACAATTTGTTCTCAAGTGTTTAAAACAACATACGCTTATTGGCTGATTGACAGCGGAACAACGATTCATCTCACCAGTCACATAGAAGACTTCTCAGAATTCGAAGTGTCTGAAATGACGCTAGTGATACCATCAACAGAGAGACCCAAAGCCATGGGTAAAGGAGTTGTATTTATCAGACATACCTTATCAAATGGGGAGTCTGTTGTCACATGACTTAATGATGTATATTACCTTCCACATGCACCTAACCGATTATTCTCTCCTGGTGCACATGATAGTGATCTTCTTTCAAAGAAGGGAATCATGCATGTCATTAATGACGAAGGAGAAGAAATTGCTATTGGTGAACACAGTCACTACAGTAATAAACTTTATTGGATCGAATCCCAAATAGTTTATCAAAACCCAAATGAAAATTTGGAAGTGTCAATGGCTGTACGTTCCATCAAACAAAACAATATGACATCCATATGGCATAATCGCATGGGTCATTTATACAATGACGCATTACATCATCTTTGTGATGCTGTAAAAGGTTTTGATCTTCGAAAAATGGATCATTCATATACAGGAATTTGTAAAGGTTGCGCAATGGGAAAAATGACTGCAAAGTCTTATCCCAGCACCAACAAAGAACGAGCATCTGAACCACTTGGTTTGGTTCATTCCAATTTAATGGAAATGCCAATACGTTCTTACAATGGTTATAAATATACCATTATATTCCTTGATGATCATTTGGCAAAAGCCAATCCTTATCTTCTAAAGAATAAATCACCTGATGCATTACAAGCCTTTAAACACTTTAAAGCACGAGCCGAAAATGAAACCGGCAAACACATCAAAATCTTTAGAGTTGATAGAGGATCGGAATTCCTTAACAAGGATTTTATTGCTTTCCTTATGGAATGTGGAATAAAACTAGAAACATCAGCTCCATATGTTCATCAACAAAATGGACGTGCTGAACGCATAAACCGAACGCTACAGGATAAATCCAAAGCAATAAGGTTTCATGCATGTTTACCACAATCCTGGTGGCAATTTACCTTTTTGGCTGCCTCTCATATATATGATAGAATGCCAACAAAGATCCTTGATTGGAAAGTGCCGACAGAAGCTTATTATAAAAAGAAACCTGACGTCAGTTATTTATGTGTTATTGGTTGCGGAGCTTACGTTCATAAAACCTTAACTGAATGAAAATCAAAGAAGCTTGTACCAAAAGCAGAACCTATGACGTTTATTGGATATGCCGCAGGCACAAAAGCCTGGATGTTTATGGACAATAATAACAAAGTCCATATTTCACCAAATGCAATATTTGACGAAGAATGGTTTCCACAGTGCAAATGTAAAAAGGAAACCAGATCCCGAGAAAAATCCACTTCCAGTCCTGAAGCAATTACTTCTTATCCCAAAATCGATGATAATCAAACTCCTGAGTCTTCATCAGACACGGATCAAAATGATGATCAGGAAGTTGACGAACTTTTTGATGATATTGAATATGTTGATCCGGATGACTATCAGCAACGCGGAACTGATACTCAGTGGGATTCTTCTACACCTCCTAAAAAAGAAGAGGATGACAAAGACAGTCTACCTCCATGGACTCCTGATACTGACTCAAATGAGTGGAAACAAAAAACAGGCCACTGGCCGTCTATGGACGTGAATGATCCTTATTGGGATCAAGAGAAATTTGAGTGGTTAAAATCAGGAAACGATCAACGAGATGAAGAGAGGGAAAACATTCCCACTTGTCTGGTTACACCTGAAGAACCGGAAGCAGATCGTTTACAAAGATCTTGGCAACAACGGTCACATGAAGATTTCGAAACACCACATCTTCATTTACGACAACAACCTTCCCTTAATAGACCAAGTCACTTACATAGACCTATGGTTGAAACTGAGGACGAACCTTGCCATTCTGAAAGAAATAGAATTCGTACACGCTGAGAAGGAAATGTGTATGGTGAACAAAGTGATCCCATCAGAAATCAAAATATGACTGATCGGAACTTCAGAAGACGATATGATCTTCCACCAAGACAAAATGATCCTTTACAATCAGATTCCGATATGGAACAGACACAAGAAGCATATCTTGAACGGATTACAAAGGAAGGGGGAGTTAAATTTGTCAATCACCTTCTTGCACAGGCAGTTAACGATTGCGAAGTGATATGTGATTGGAACTACCGAGATGTGATGGCTCTTCCAGAAAAGGAAAGAGAACCATGGCTTGAAGGATGTTGGACCGAAATTAAAGCTTTAAAAGATCAAGGTGTATATGAAGAAGTCGATTTACCTAAAGGACGGAAAGCAATCAAAAACTGATGGGTTTTTGACAGAAAGAAAGATGGTCATTACTGCTCTCGTTTGGTAGTGAAGGGATTTTCTCAAGTAGATGGGATTGATTACAACGAACTGTTTTCACCAGTCGTTCGTTATGAAACTGTACACACCCTTCTAGCAATAGCTGCACTTGAAGATTGGGAAATCAGTGCAGTAGATGTTAAAACAGTGTTCTTATATGGAAAGCTAGAAGAAGAAATCCATATGGAACAACCAGAAGGATTTCGTAAAGGTGATAAAGTTTGGAAACTCAAACGAGCCATTTATGGACTTAAACAAGCTTCTTTAGCTTGGTGGCGTGAATGCAACAAGTCTATGCGAGAACTCGGCTTTACCCGAAGTCAAGCCGACTCAGGAGTTTTCGTTTACCAAAAAGGAAAAGAATATGTCATAGCAGTTATTTATGTTGACGATGCTATGTTCATGGGACCTAATGGTGCACTCATCAAGTACCTCAAGGATCTCTTTATGAAGAAATGGGAATGTCGTGATCTAGGAGAACCATCAGACTTCTTATCCATGTGGATCAGACAAGATAGAAGCAAACGCTTAATTCACATTGATCAAGAAGCATATCTCAAGAAGATAGTTAAAAAGTTTGGACAATGGGATGCTAAAATAGCTTTAACCCCTTTACCAACAAACTTTACCTCTGGAAAGAACACTGGACCTCTAGACAAAGAATTACGACAGAGATATCAACAAGTGATTGGGTCACTTCTTTATCTCACACTTGGGACACAACCTGACATATCTTATGCGGTCATTAAACTTTCATCTTACTCCATTAATCCAAGTCGACAACATTACTCTTGGGCCTTACATATCTTACAATATTTACAGGGCACCAACAAATACAAAATCACTTATGATGGAAAAAGTAATACGGGATTATTGGCTTATTCAGATTCTGACTGGGCACAAGATGTTGATACACATTGATCTCAAACAGGAAATATTATATTCCTGGCAAATGCTCCAATTACTTGGTTAACGCGCTTGCAAAAAACAATTGCCCTTTCTACGACAGAAGCTGAATATATGGCAATAACGGACTGTGGGAGACAGATTTGTTGGTTGCAAAATCTCTTGGATGAGTTAGGATTTCGTCAAAGAAATACCAAGTTATTAGGAGATAACTCAGGAAGTATTTTCCTAGCGTCTAATGCTGTTGCAGACAAATGTACAAAGCACATAGACATCAAGTATCACAAGATACGAGAATGGTGTGAAGAGAGATATATTGATCTCAAACACGTACCAACATCGGAACAAATAGCCGATATCTTGACAAAGAACCTTAAAGGCAATCTTTTCAAGAAGCATTGTGATTCTTTAGGAATTATTATGGGATAATTTCTTTGATGATTGAAGTAAGACTCTGATAGGCCTTTGGAAATATAGCTTAAATGCTAGGTGTCATCAAAAGTCTAAAATACGCTTTCATATAACCTAGTTTACTTAGCGAGGGGGAGTGTTGGAATTACTTCGATGTATATCGTGGAATTACACTCAGTCAGCATTTGTATATGCTCACTCAGCTATCTCATGCAGAGCATGAGGAACATAGTCAGATGAACTAGGAATACACATGTAGAATACTCACTTATTAGTTAGTATCAGCTCTACTAGTATTAGAGCACCTTATGCTACATACTCACGTATGACAGTTACATATGCTAGCCTCATGTAGTCTTACTCAGTACTTACTTGGCATTATATCTTTAGATATGCCCTATGCCCTATGGTAGATAAGCAGCATGTATATAAGTACCTTGGAGTCCTCCCTAAGAGGACAAGTTGAATTACATTCATCTTTACTCGTCTACAACTTACAATTGAGCTCTTGCTCCTCAAGTTATACTCAGTAGGTATTTACCTGACTGCTCTAAGGCTAACACCTTGCTGCGCTCTCAGAAAAGCTTTGGCTACCTTCAGATATTGCACCTGCCGAACACCAAAAATACATGCTTCAGGGAATTGCAGAGAGAGAGGTTGAACTTCGGGAAGGAACTGCATGGGACTTGATTGTAGAGCTGCAGGCAACAGTACGAATGCTTTCAGCTGTGAACGATTACAAAAGTGTACATGACCGTGGGCAGGATCAGAACACACGAAGTACCACTGTGATTCATCAATACACCACCAAGAGGGCAGAGCTATTAGAGGACTATAACTGTCACCGAGAAGCGTTACTTAGCCTAGGAGTCATTGGAGAAAACTCAGAGAAGTGGCGAAAGTTAGAGCTTGAAGACACTTACCGGAAGTCCACGGCAAGTAAACGGGGAGCAGGAGCTTCAAGACATGCAGATGGTGTGCTATGGCAGCTGGGCTCAGGTGCAGAGAAGGCAGGAGATATGGAGGAAACAGTAGGAAACACAGTTGTAGAAAGGAGTCAGGACACGGGGCCGGTAGGAACTGAGATGACTAGACGAAAAGGTGTGAGAATTCTGTGAGTATTCATTGGGGACATGAGGCTGATGACGCATCTGAATATAGCAGGTGAGCGACAACAATCACCGAAAAAAGGGGAAAGACTACAATCACCAGTGAAAGGTATGACTCATACAATAGAAGTAATAGCATAAAACTAAAAAATGAAATAGAACCACCTAGCAAACGTACGAAGATAAGTGGTGGGAATGAGACAGAGTTGCGGAAGGATGAGGATGGATGGATCTGGAAACAGGGACTAAATGCAGGAAAGGTCGATGAATGGGCAGAGGAACGTAAGTACAATGTTCAACATGAGATGCCAAGATATCTAATCCAAATATTCAGAGGAAAAGGTGAAGTATTTCCGAGATGAAGCAGAACTGGAACGGTGGCGGGAACAAGTTGAAATCAAACATGCGGAGTTTGCACGATGCATTCGTTCCTTTACGAAAATGGCAGATGTGTGGCTTCAGTTATCTACACAGGCTGGGATAGAGAAGAACACTGGCCATGTTGCATATGCATGAAAGCAAGCTGCAATTTATAAGGTCCTGGAAGAGGAATGCAAGATGAGGTTAGCAAAGTCAGGGATTGAGACACTGCGTGAGGTGCCCACTGGAAAAAATTTGGCGGATCAAGTTCAAAAATGGCATAAGGAGGAAAGTAAGGGCTTCCCGATACTAAAGAGGTGGGCCAGCTGACATATGTAACAAAAAATGGTAATGCTGAAGTTTGACTTTGACAGTGTACGACCCCCTTTCATAGACCCAACAATCAGCACCAGTAATGTGAAAGTGCCAGAACCAGAGGACGACAGTGATGGCGGAGAAGACTCACTCGAGGTCAGAGCATTTCAGTTGTGATGGCTGGTGTCCCACTAACTCAGGGTTCACATTTCTAGTTCAATCAATAGTTCAACCCATGCACCACCAGTTCAATTCTAACGAGTGTCTTGTTCAATCCATGCACCACCAGTTCAATTCTAATGAGTGTCTTGTTCAGAATATGCCATTTAGTTCAATTGGGTGAGTATCAGTTCAAACCCCATACATCTAGTTCAATTCTGAGAGACCATGCATGTCTAGTTCAGTTAATAGTTCAAACTATGCACCTCTAGTTCAATTCTGACACATTCATGTCTAGTGCCTTCGTCTAGTTCATTGCAGTGAGATCGAGTTCAATTCCATGAGGTCACAAACGTCCAGTTCAAATCAATACACCAATTTCTTTGATCCGACTCAATTTAGTATGTCTAGTTCAAACTTCGTACCTCTAGTTCATTCCTGACTAGCTCATGTGTAGTTTAGATATGCTGTGAGCATTTAGTTCAATTTGGTGTCTAGTTTAAACCTTCTAGTTGAATACTGATGAACTCGTCTAGTTCAAATCCACTGTTGCTTCCATCTACTTCAATTACCAGTTCAAATATATCATAGTAGTGCAGAGTTCAAATGTACTGTAATAGTTCAAATAGATCAGTTCACATGTATTGCACTGCCCGGGCTTCACCGATAAGTTTTGAACAAAACTTGTTGCATTACGGAAAGAGGTTTACGGCCGATCAACGACTTACAGGTGGCCCCAGTTATCTATTGTTAAATAGCTGCGGGATGTGTCGTACGCATATAACCACATAAAATCCGACGACACTCCCGTTGTCAGTCCCTACGAAGGCTCTCTAAGAAATTAGAATCAATTACTGAAATCAACAGTAAGTAAGCAGAGACTGAGTTAGTACTTACCTAATCCCGACTCCCAAGTTCATAGAGCTGTGATTCGGGCGTCAAGTACCGCAAAAGAGTAGGAAATGATACAGATAGAGAATCGATTGTCGAGATGAGGCGGACCTGTGTAGACTTGAGCCAGGCTGACTTATATTGGGCCGGTCTATACATTACATCATTTTTTTTTTTCGCCCCATCCTTTTACTACGTGCACCGACGTCTTGCTGTCTTCGGCGCGCTAGCGTCTAGACATCTAAGGCCAAGGAAGCCTTGCATCATCGGTGCCTGTTGCAGACAGATGCGGGAGCTAGAGATGGTCGGAGGGAGTGTGATGGAAGGTTGTAACACGTTCGGGTTGGATTCGACTACACGTTGGAATGTGTCCCTTCCCTTCCCCTCCAACACAACGTTCACCCATCCATCCCATCCACCTCTTCTCCATTTCCTCCTCCCTGCCTATACCCCCTCCCCTCTACCTCCTCCATTTTCAATCGACATAACTCCCGCACCTTCCCTTTCTCCTTATCTCGTCTTGTTATTTCACACTTCACGCTTTCTGCAACGCGAAGGCTTCGTACAAGTACAGAAAACTCGTATTAATTGTGTTGTTGAGGCATCAAATTCGAGCGTTGAGTATTGTGGAGGATTAGGAGTCAATATCGATAGAGAAAGGAGATAGAGCTTCCAGTCCAAGGGGATGTTAGTTGGATGTTAGTCGCCTAGACGTGCATGGACCATTCAGTCACGTGTATGGATAGGCGCCAACTTTCTGACTCTTTCTGACCGTTGACGCGCAATCATTGCCAATGACCATCAATTTGCCACTTAGTCCTGACTAGTGACTCCTTGACTTGAGTGAAAAAATCGAATTTGGCCCAATGATATTATTCTTATTCTTTCAATCATCTCGTTTTCATGCCTTGCTTTGACTCTATATGGTGGCCAGGTTGTAGGATGGAGCGTTCGGGGGTTCGAGTTCATACCCACCAACTCACAGTGTAAACTAAGGAGGCCTGCCATCGTAAGTCTCTTGTTATAATTGTGTCATTGATGATTGTTTTCACTGTATACATAGCTAGTGATCGCTCCTTCCTTCTTTTCTTCAAACATACCTCCAAGTTGCAACCTCCCTTAATCCGGATAATCATAAATGTACTACATCCTACTTATAGGACGTCCTGTCGGAACCCTTCTCAGTTCCAACCCAAACCGAACCTTTGAATTATAATTAGTCCCCTTAAACGTGACATCTTCGAGTTCTACGCCACTTTCAAGTTCGTCTCCCTTTAGGCTTTGAACCACATCTCACCACTGGCATACGCAACACAATTGACGTCGGATTCGAGAGAGAACTACAGGTATGTTGAGTTTTCCCGGGTTCCCCTTCAACACCTGTAACACTCAACAACGCTCATTTATCCTTTTTTCCCCTACAAGTTCTTCCTCAGCTCCGTTTCGAGTAGGGTGTTCAGCCGATTACGATTGATGCAGGGAGGGAAGTATGCGTATGGTGAGTAATTGTTTATCTTTATCGATATCATCATTCTTTATGTGGAAATATGGTTCGTGCTTCGTGGTGTTGGTGTTGGTGTTGGATGTATTCAAGACGAGGTCGGTTTGACTGCAGGAATCAGGAATCAGATGGGAGGTTTATCGATAACCATTGACGTTTGACATTTGGTGGCTGATTCCGGACATCGGAATCGTTATTCCTTCTTTCTCGTTCCAAGTTTCCTTCAGCCCAGTCGTGATAACAGGCCTTCTTACCCTACAGGCTCAGTAATCGAAACTATTCCCCATACACAACCTCGATGTCCAACCAGACGGTTCCGGTGTCGATCGCGGAAGAGGAAACAGGATAGAACAGGAGTAGGTCGACAGCAGTTGTTCTTCCAGATGCTCTAAGCAGCATTCACTCACTCACCGGTTGTCTCTTCAGCATAACCTACCTCCGCCAAAGTATCGAGTATCCGTCCCGCTCATCATTATGCCAACTTCAAATGCTACCCTGGATGTTCTTCCGAGTATGGCGTATGGTCGGACCTTTCATTTGACCACTCCATATTGACGTTCTATGGCCTTTCCATGGTCCACTCGCTCACTTTTTGTTTTAGATCCATTTCCCGACGTATAACTCTAATTCATTTATGATTGGACAGATGCAGAGGATGTTTATGATGTTTGTTGGTCCTGGTATGGGACATATGTTACATGACGTGAGTATGCAAGTTACGTCGAGTTGTGCTTTTGGGTTTGTGGCTCTCTCCTTGTTTTGATCCTTCATCTTCTGAATGGATTAAACTGTTGGGTTGATATGTAATTTATGTGATGTTATGGCTACAGGACAATCCGAATAGATTGGTGGGGATGTGATGGAAGAGGAATGTTCAAGAGGGTTGTCGTTGGGGAGATGTAGGTAGGTGGACCGGGAGGTGACGGGGGTGTGTAAGATACACAGTATGCATTGTGCATGATCAAAGGTATTATGGTTGGACACCTTTCCAACCCAGGTCCACTCCCCTTGGCACTTGTCTGGTGCTGATTGACATCCTTTCTTGCTTTCCTCATTGCTGTCACTCATCGAGTCATTGATTTTGCATATAAAACTATTTGCTATGCAGACAAACCACTCCTCTCAATCTAGCCTTGCTCTGGCAAATCAGCAGGAGAATTCAGTTACTTCTGGTTCAACTGGAGTTCAAGCTCAAGTGAAGCAGCAGGAGAATCCAGTTGATTCTGGCCCCATGAGAGCTCAAGATCAGTGAGTTTTATTCTTTGATAGATTCTCCGGAATGGACCACTAATGAATACTCATGGATAGTCCAACACAGAGCTCAGACACAGCTGCCATTCCAGCAATGCAGCAGCCTGAAAGTGTTATTCCATCTACCAAGATGTGAGTAAGCTATTACACATATTGTATGCTGCAGGCTCATCCTATACTCTATAAATAGGAACATCTTCACTGCCTCCTCCAATTTGAGGCTTACCAATAATAATATTACCGTAGTTGGTGGAGATATGCCATAATGCATCAGCACTTCTCTCTGCCAAAAGACGATAAAGTCACAGCAGAGTTGTGGCAGATGCCGAGTGTCTCGTTTGATGTAATCAAAATACCATTGTGCTATTTTTTTTTTTTGCTTCTGCATTCCAGCGGTGTTCCAATTTCCTCTCTTAATTTGGAAGAGGACTTGAAAAAAACTATATAAAATGCATGTTTGTATGTATCACCACTGTTCAATGACTAAATGAGTTAATATATATTCAATCTACCTTACAAATATCCTACTGAGGCTAACTAAAGCTTTTCAGTGACTGGTGCACCCACAACAAGGTTTGCATTCATCCTCAATGCACTGCCCTACACTCCCTAGAACATTTGAGCATTGAGTATCACAGAGGGTTAGAAAATGATAGAGATAGAGAATTGAGATAGAGCTCAGATGAGGCAGCCATGTCACACTTCAGATAAAGTATTCATTAGTCCAACATGTATTAGTATATGATCATTAATACATTGCAGCAATGACAGTCTTTATAAGATTCAGCTGGCATTCAGATATGAGTCATTATGGTTTCTTTGGAGTATTTGGGTAAGGTAAAGATAGAAGACTGATATTTGGAGGAAGGGCTTGGAAAAAGAAAAATGGAAGAGAAGAAAGCAGAGAAAGAAAAGGAGCTGACCTAGGAAGGGGAGACAAGTACAGCTAAACTTACAGTTTACATCTAACAAAATATGTAGCTCTACTACATTAATCATATGTGCATTAGTGGCCCATCTTGGATGGAAGTACTCAATGAAGGAAATGATTCATCTGAGAAAAAGGCAAATAAATAGCAACGAGGTATTGCACAAACCAGTAAGAGTATCAAGTTAGTACATAAATTTATTGAAGACCAAGTTAGAAGAGAAAAGGAAATGAGAAGGACTGCTGCTACCAAATTCTGCTGTCACCTGTTACACACTTTCAAGACTTGGACATTTACTCCCCTAGCCCACCACTATCCTGCTGGCCTTCAGACACACCCAGAACATCCATTTCAATATCATTTACTGAGTCAGGGAGCCTTCTGACCAGGGTGCTCTCATGAGTATTGGAAGATTCTGATGTTGCACCCTCTACAAACTGCAATGTAGTAAGTGCAGAAGTATCAGTTGATCTCTGATTGTTCTCCAGAGATAGTAGAGAAGATATCTCTGTCATTGTCTCCTCTAGCACAGACTTTCTGTACTTGGTAAGAGCAATCACTGCAAGTAGATATATTGCCTATAAAACAAAAAAAGGTAGTCAAGAGCTAGTACTGGAATGGTCTATGAAATATCCATACAGAGGCACAATCAAATACTGCAAAAATAATATCATTCAGGAGTAGGACACCAGTACTTGTTGCAACTGATGTAGGTAGTTGAGAAAGTATTAGATAGAACAATATTTGAGTTAACTAACAGACATTAGATTAGCCTTAAAATATAAAAGCTGAGTGATGTGACTTACCTGAATGGATCCATATACAAGGCCTGACTCTACAAGCAATGTAAGAATCTTCTGAGTATCTGTTCTCATATGTCTTCCATGTATAGACATTGTTCTTTTATGTTGCCTGACTCAATATATCAATATATAGCCAGGCTGTGTCAGAGAAACAATTGAAGGAATAAACAAGAAACACACCAGGCTTTTGTATAAATCAACCCAGTGCCTAGTATGTTTACTGCCAGACTAAGAGCCATACTGGCTATGTTGAGACCATTGTAACCTTGACTACCATTACTGTTCACATCAGTCAGAATTGCAGCACTTGCAAAGTTTACAGCTATACTACTTTGTAAGTCATATTTTCTACTATAGTATGTAGTAACCTCTCACCACTATTGCCTAGCATGAAGAGAATGAGGCTTGATTGAACCCAGTATTTCCTTGGAAACAGCATCCATGCCCTCCAAGCAATAGCCATGTCACCAAGTAGAGGCTGCTCATCTCAGTTAAGCATAACAGTGCATATGGTTCTCACTTACATTCAGTGTAGATGGCCAGTTTGCAAATGCTCTTAGTGGCTGAAGAAGACTATCTGCCTTTACAAGCCTTTCTTCCAAAGAGAGTGAGAAGT
>RCHF01001199.1:0-17721 GCA_003987895.1 Neonothopanus nambi | reverse complement strand
AGGCTTTGACGCTAGGGGTGTACCTAAAAAGATCGTTTAAGCATCAGCCAAAAATCCAAAACAGAAACGTGTACCCACTCAAAGAACCAAAATGCTACAGGACTGAACTGCTGCGGTGTCGAGTTTGAGCACACGGTTGCATTAGTGCCTGCGGAATAGCTTAGTATGAAAACCCAATCCTCCAAACAAGATGCCACTTACCGAATAGGACCTCTGCAGTATGATTCACTATCCATGTCAACGAGCACCCTTGAGTCGAAATTGAATTATTCCAAGCCCCGTCTCCCAGTTGCGTTTGTTGCACCTACAAACACGTTAAAATATTGTAGAAGAGTCTATTATAACACACGTACCGTTACCGGTTGACAACCCGGATCACTTTTCAAGGCGGTAGTATTGACGTAAAGAACTGTACCGTTTGTTTCGATACCCGTTGGCAACTATGCAAAGGCATTTCGTCAGCGCATATACTCGGAGCTCATGAATGCAGAGCAGTAGAGTGAAACCTCCCTGCACAAATAATAAGAAACACACCTCAAACGGAGCAACAGTGTAGGGTCCAAAGGTAAACGGCGGGTCCGGGAGTGAGAATTGAACATCAGCGGCAGCGTAACCAGCAGCAGTCAAGAACGCTTTCGACACGAATCAGCTGAAAAGCCGTGCACTGTAAAAATAATACATACAAGTAAGGTCTTGGAAGTTTTCATTCTGGTTCAATCCAATTTGGGCTTGATTATTCACCGTTATGTCTAAATTTATCGTAAGGGATGCGTCGGCTGGCGACGAAACTAAGCACGTACCAGGCATGGTCCACCATGTGTTCCTCACGACCAACAAGGCAGCCGCGAGCGGCTGGAACGCTAGGCAAAGAAGTACCATTAAGGATGTGAGAGTGACGAGGTAATGCCTGTTGTAAGCTGCGCGCGTCCACACGATGAAATTGCTGGGACACGTAGTTAGGTTACACGCGGGGAAAATAGTTGGCTCTCATACGCACTTAGAGCGAGTATAATCCAAGAGCAGACTTCGATGTGGTGGTGAATCTCCGTGCACAAGGTCGACATATGGCTATGAAGAGAGTAATACATCAGATACCGGATAAGAAGATATACTGAGGTAGAGTCTCACCTGCATTTTCTTGACTTCAATGTCTGTCCAAGTCCACATAGCTGTGAGCTGAAGTGAAATGAGAATAGAAACACATGAAGCACAGATTTCCACATACGATCATTGCAACCGCCACTGGAGGCAAAGTCTATGGTTACAGGTCAACACCGAAACTCAATGAAGCGGGATGGAGCTTTACATAGACATAGTGCATCAGAGTGCCCTCATCAGTGAAGTCTCCGTGGGTAGTCCATCCTGGAGGTAAGATTAGCACAAAGGACAACATTTATTATGAAGGGACCCGACCGTTTTTCTTCTTGCTGAAATGAAGAGCAATCTCTAGCCCTATGGCACCGAGAACAAGGATCACAACAAAAGGAACCCAGAACCAAGCCCTCAAAGGATAAGGCACCCATGGTTTTTGAACCTGGCCGTTCTCGTCAATGACTATGAAAGAAACCGAGGATAGTTATAAGACAGGATGTAGATGTAAAGTGTGGTTATGCACGTACCCTTGAATTGAGGCGTCTTCTCCCAAGTAGTCTGCTTCTCGTCGTTGGGATAGGTCGCGTATTGAGCGGGTGGCTCAGAATCGAGTAACCGCTGAGAAGGCGTAGCTGGAGGGGTAGCATTATCCAACCTGTCTCCTTGATGCTGGGACCTTGCGGGGGAAGGCAACGGCTGGACAAAGCTTTCAGAGCACAACTCGACTGAAAAGAGAATAGGAACGCACCGGAGGCTGGTACGACGGCATCGCAGCGCCTTTGGGCAACGGCTGCACTGAGCTAGACCTCTTTTCTCCCTGCTGACCTTGAGCTGCAGACAACATTCCGTCTTCGTTGGCCTCTACGGTGGTTATTTCAGAAGAATAGGAATAGGGTGCACGGATGGGAGTTGGTGAATGAGGCTGCATGATGGGCTGCCAATATGTAATATCACGAAACGGAATCTGTTCCGCGAACTGATGCAATCGCCGCGCGACGGTGATCAAAGCAACCCAGCAAAGGGAGACAAAGGGGACAAAGGGGACAAAGGAGAGACAAAGGAGAGACACAAGCACATAATCATCCAAATTCTATATATCGCCTTTGTGGGCGCCAGACTCCAGTAAGCTCGGCCTCAAGGGCCTGCACCGCCACTTCTCCCTGTTCACGCGTCGTTTGCCGTCGCTTGCAGCCTCAGCAATTTTTTTGACTTTTCGATTTTATTTCGTTATTTTTGAAATTGGAAACTCAAGCGCTCCAACGTCGTCGAGAGGCTTTCAAAAGGACTGTGAGTCTGACGAGTGACTCTGAGAAATCGACCTGCCTCGAGCTGGTCACGAGGCACTGGTTCAAACTTCAGGCTCGCTTGGAAGCTCGGAACGTCTCAGAACGTCTCCAATCTTCATCGTTCCCGCCGGCAATTTTATTCTGACACTGACACAGTGACACACGAAATTGAGCTTATGGATGCACCTTCTTGCAAGAATTTCTCGAGATCCTGTTCAACTCGCAATACTCCAGAACACTCCTACCATTACAATTTTCAAAACACATGTACAAGGCGACGATGATTGATCTCGACAATCATCGATTTCGGTCTGCAAGTGCCAAGGATATGGGCGACAGGCACAAGCGAATGGAGATCAATCCACCTGTCAGTTCGAAATTCAGCCCATCGACTGCTTAAAGTTACTTACCGTACATACCCAAGTTACCCAAGCTGCATCGAACGTACAGGTATGTATTCAAATTTCTTCAAGCCAGAGCAAAGCTTAGCAAGTTTGACGCAGCACGCAACTAGCTAGTTATTCAAATTGTCTACTTACAGATTCCTCTCCGGATCGCCTGGATCGCTCGCGCTCTATAACATCGCTAGGACCCTCGCCGGATCTGCTGTCTCGTTCCGGCGACCCGCTGCGTCCCCGCAGGCTGTTCCCTGCTGTTCCTTGTATGTCACCAATTGTAGAGTTATAAAAAGGTGCAAATACTGGAGTCGGTCACAAGAGTTAAGTATGTCTGATGATGAGTAGTAATCCTGAGCGCATCCAGAGCATACAAAAGAGAGTAACGGATGAAGGACGAGCGAGCAAGGCAGGTTCCTTTATCTTATTCACTTGGTCCGAGTATTCCGCTGGATCAGTGAGATTTCAGCCTCAATCCTACCTGAATTCCTTTATGAATTGATTGCTCCTCCAGGTTGTACTACAAGCTCATCCGTTCATCTTGCATTAGCAAACACCCTCTTTCGTCCACCTTCCAAGCCTCCCACAGCTACAATAAGCAGGCCGTTATCTGACCACTTCCCTACAAAGCTCAGCGCAATTCTCTTTGTAACAGATACTCACAGACAATCTACATCATGATGCGGTCCATATTTTCACCTCTCATGCTCATCTTCGGTATAATGGTAGTGCTTTTCGCAGCACTAGCCCAGGGAGCGCCAATGAACGAGGACGGATCGAACCTCGAGGCGCGGGGCAATTGCATTTCTAGCATGATGGAATGTGGTGAGTAGCTCGCTCTGCTGCCTTTACAGAGACATCGACTCACTTCCATTTAGACGAATTATACCTTCTCCGCTGGCACATCGGAGAAAGCAACGAACATTGGGGCCTTTTCGTTGCCCCTGCCGACTCGACGAAGGGTACCATCGTTGATGCTACCGGTGGACCGAGAACCCCCTTGATCACAAATAACCGGAACTTTGGCATCTCCCTGTACAAGAGCCTCCAAAGGACAACCCTTGGACCGGTGACGAACACCCAGGAGGCAGTTGCGTTAATAAAGCAGGTGGAGCTAACTCATGCTCCTCCAGCCCAGAATTGCGTTGACTGGACCAAACTCGCGACTCAGGCTTTGTTGAACGCAAAGTACATCGATTCGAGCACTTATAACAATCTGAACACGCTGTACACAGCGAATGAGGCTGCGGTTAGACCGAAAACATCCGGGCCGCTTCATCAGGCGAGTTAAAGGTGAATTTCTATAGTGGGGATTAGAAACTCTGGCTGTATTAGTTTTTCGTGAAAATTATCAATACTTGAGCCTGCCAGTGAGAGGAGGGGGCTGAGAGCTTTAAAAGTTGATATCGTTGAAGAGCAAGGGCGCTTAGTTGTCGAGCGCCGCCGAACCGTGGCGTTATTGCTTACATGATCTATGTACTTTACTCTCCAAACAGCATCTCATCCTATCTCATCTTCAAACTTCACCGTCACCTTCTGACTTTAGCGTTCATCTGAGGGCGAAGGAATGGAGAGTCTGAGGTTGCACGAAAGCTCTTGATTTAAGAGAAACCAGGTCCAGAGGTGTTCCTACAGTTTGGTGAGGACTTGGCTTTCTCGTTTAGTACCCCTTTGAAAGCTCACATTTTTTTTCTGTACGGGTGCCACGCGTTTATTCATCTCAGAAAGCACAAATACTGTGTCTATTGGCCATGAAGTCGTTTATCAGACTTTGTTCATTCAAAACTCAGTCGACGCTTTCGATGGTGTCGAGGCTTCACTAAAGCAAATGCGTCAGAGTTTACCTACTGAGAGTGATGAAGCATCAATGTGTCACGGCTTGGGTCAGCTACTGGATGACTGTGAGGCGGAGAAGATGTTGTGCAGGTTGTCGAGATGGCGTTGCCCACGAGTATGAGTGCTCGGGGTGTTTGTGGAAATTCTTAGGAAGGCTGTGGAATTTCCTTCATCCCCTCTGGTTGACACTCATCTGATCTTCCTTAAGCGTCTTCGAACGCTTCAGGCGTCATCGACATCGTTCCCGCCGGCAGTATAGAAGGCTGATAGGAGTTTAGCGCTTAGCGCTTAGCCTTCGTATATGCCTCCTCGGAATTTGACCTCGGAGCTTATCGATAAGTATCTTGTAATCCTCAAGTGCATTCTAATTTAGCTTATACAATGTACTATGTACATACCGTACCATTGAGGTCCAGGATGTACCGTGTACAATTTTAGGCGGCGATCATCTCAACATTCACTCATTTTGCGCAACGGGCGACAGGCACAGGCGAATACCTCCGAAGATCCTAGCACTGCAGCTAACTTACGCTGAACTTCTCCGAACCAGAGCAAAGTTGAGCAAACTCGCCGCCGTGACGCAGCACGCAACCGATGACCGCAATTCACATAAGTACAGTCCAACTGGGGCCAGTTGAACGATGTGTCCGTAGTGTATGCATTGTAGGATACTGGCGGCAATCCTTAGCACGAAATGGAATCTTAGTAGAAAATGCCTGTTTTTAGGCTCGATACTGAAGTGTCGCTCATCAAATTCATACATTCGAATTTCATTCACCAAAACCAGGTATACAAAAGCGCCGCCTTCCTGCCTTGCGATGCGGCCGTAAGTAATCAGACCTCATAAATGCATGTGTGACGGAAAGCGGGAAAGCAATGGCCGAAGAGAACGTGAGATTGCGGTACCGTTGAGGATGCATATGTAAGTATGTATGCTGTACAAGCAAATGATGAGGCAATTGATGGGTGTCGACCTGATTCGATGATGATATGTACATAGATGGGGCCAGGGGAGGTATTGTACTCAGCGCACCAAAGACCGGGGCAAGAACGGGCAAGAACGAGCGTGTCCTCAACTAGCCTCAACTCCAGCCTCGAGGACGTGATAGGCGGCCTGCACGAGGTTAAGAGACTACGGAGGACTGCGAGGGTCAGAAATGATTGGGCGAGAAAAATCTGGGGATAAATAGTGCAATGTCAGGCGATTTGTTGCAAGTGGCGCGAGTGACCGAGGGTTTACTCAGGCTCTCTACCCTGCCCTACAGCTCCCCAGAGGTCGCAGAGTGCAAGCAGTAATCCTGAGCGAGGAAAGAGGTGCAACGGGGGCCACAAATTAAATTAATCGAGATAGATAGCTGCTCAGTATTATTTTTACTGGAACAGAGAACACTGAGAAACGCTGAAATAATTTTTTCGTGATATTCGCTGTAGGTAGTCGTGGGAACATTGGGGGCTAAAAGCAGAAAATATAAATTGGGTGGACGAGTAACATCGCACTATCCGTATCTCTCTCTTTTTTCTCCTCCATCATGTCCTCCAAAGGTACGTTCTTTTCCTCTCTGTAGTCCTCAGCTCATCGTTTTACTTCCTTTTAGCCATCCGCGAGTACGATGCCAAACTCCTGCTCTCATACTGGCTCACTCGCTCGCCCGTGATCGATTCTTCTCTTTCTCTTGGTCCATCTGCTACTCCCGAGTACCCTCGTGTAGCTCAGCTTATCTTCGATGAAGATACCAAAACCCTGACCTCCGCCGATGCGCTCCCCAAATGGATAGACGAGCCCGGCGTCAAGTTGGTCGCAAAGCCCGATCAGTTGATTAAGAGACGAGGCAAGGCTGGTCTTCTTGCCTTGAACAAAACCAAGGAGGAGGCCATTGGCTGGATCAAGGAGAGAGCAGGAAAGATTCAGAAGGTAAGATTTCCTTCCTTCCGTCCTTGTTAATTTCCATACTCTTCCGTGCTTTGGATTGTCTCGGAAACATTCATATCTATACATGGCTTTGTACCTTACACCACTTATCTTGTTCTGGTTTCACAATCTTCCATGAGCATTCTCTTGATGTCTGTTCCGTTCCTTTCCTTGGGGATTCCGTTGCGGATTCCGTTACGGATTAACTTTTCAGCACCTTTCTCATACATTCGTTATTCTTATCGTTCAATCGCTCTCACTGTGTCCCTGCGCCGAGCGTGTCTTATTACGCTCCTTACTGCGTGGCGCCCTTGAGGCATTTAGCCGATCCTCGTTTTTATTGCAGGGGAGGCGCGCGCTCAATTATTCTTCACGTGACCGTAGGCTCCCTTGTGACCTTTGCTTCCTATTCATCGGTTTTCCAGCTTGATCAGGCATATTTATCGACCTTGTTTGCGATTTAGGTGGAGTCCGTCTCCGGACCTCTTACTTCTTTCATTGTTGAGCCCTTCCTCCCTCATCCCTCCAACACCGAATACTATGTTTGCATCACCTCTGGCCGTGAAGGCGACTCTATCCTCTTCACCCATGAAGGTGGTGTTGATGTCGGTGATGTCGACGCCAAGGCTCTCAAGATCGACATCCCCGTGGCTACCGCTAAGAACCCTAAAGTGTTCCCCAGCAAGGAAACTATCAAAAAGGCGATTTTGAAGAACGTCGACACCGAGGAGAAGAAGAACGCTTTGGTAGATTTCTTGGTCAGATTATACAGTGTCTATGTAGACCTGCACTTTGCATACCTAGAAATTAACCCTCTGATCTGCCTTGGCTCCAGCGGTATGAAAATAACTTTGTTTCCGGCACCAATGTGACTTACCTCCAACTTCGCAGAGTCCAAATCTGGCAAGCCAGAGATTCACTACCTTGATATGGCTTCCAAGCTCGACCAGACTGCTGAGAGCATCTGCGGGATGAAGTGGGCCATTGCTCGTGACCTTTCCGTCTACGAAGCCAGCTCTGTCGCTACGTGAGTCCCTTTTCTGATCGACATGATAAAGGAGTAGCGGTTTAACTCGTACGCATTATAGCGGCGCCAAAGCTGATAAAGGAGGTAAGGTCACCGCTGACCGTGGTCCACCAATGGTCTTCCCCGCCCCATTCGGACGAAGCTTGACCAAGGAGGAGGCCTACATCCAGAAGTTGGATGCTTCTACTGGTGCTAGTTTGAAGTTGACCGTAAGTCCTTTCGAGCTATTCGTAGCGAGTGCTTACACTGGCTGTTCCAGGTCCTCAACCCTGAGGGTCGCGTCTGGACTATGGTCGCCGGTGGTGGTGCCAGTGTTGTCTACAGTGATGCTATTGCTGCTTGTGGTATGTGCCCATTCTCTTTCAACTTCTTTGAGCTCGCGTTCAAATCAAGCTTCCTAGGTTTTGCCCATGAATTAGCTAACTACGGAGAGTACTCCGGTGCCCCTACTGAAGGGCAGACGTACGAGTACGCCAAGACTATCAGTGCGTATTCGTCCTAACCCAGAGTATATACACACTCATGCTTGCTCTTTCTCAAATTACACAGTTGACTTGATCACGCGTGGAACCCCCAACCCCAAGGGCAAGATCCTCATCATTGGTGGTGGTATTGCCAACTTCACCAACGTCGCTGCTACATTCAAGGTTTGTCCCTAGTTGGTCTAATTTGTAGACGCTGAAACTCACTGTAAAAATGGTACTACTCTTCAGGGTATCATCCGGGCCCTCAAAGAGTACAAGCAGCAGCTCATTAATGCTGGTGTCAAGATCTACGTCCGTCGTGGTGGGCCTAACTACCAGGTAAGATACTACTAGCCTGGAGATTATTGGAGAAAGTTCTCACCAAATTGTTACTCGGTTATAGGAGGGTCTCAAGGCCATGCGTCTACTTGGAGAGTCTCTTGGAGTCCCTATCAAGGTTTACGGTCCTGAGACGCACATTACTGAGATCGTCCCTCTCGCCCTTGGACTCACTACTAGCGCGGCCTCCGCCCCTAAGAGTGTTCCGGTAACCTCACCCGGTACACCTGCCGAGTCTTCCACTGTCGAAGTCGTTGAGCAACCATCAGGCTCTGGCGTAGGCGCTATCCATCCTTCCGGCTCACGCACTCAGCCTTCCGACCAAATCGTCCACTTTGACGCTTCCTCATCAACCTCCGCCCGCCCCTCCTTCCGTCCCTTCGACGCCAACACCCGATCCTTCGTGTACGGTCTCCAGCCGCGTGCTATTCAAGGCATGCTTGACTTCGACTACTCTTGTGGTCGCGCAACGCCTAGCGTTGCTGCCATGATCTACCCCTTCGGTGGTCACCACATCCAGAAATTCTACTGGGGAACCAAGGAGACTTTGCTCCCTGTGTACACTAGCGTTGGCGAGGCTGTCGAGAAGCACAGCGATGTCGACGTCGTTGTCAACTTTGCCAGTAGCCGAAGTGTGTTGGGCAGCACCATGGAAATCTTGAGAGATGTGAGTAATGCCTTGTCTTACGTTTGTTCTGCGCAGATGCTTACGGTGTGTACGTGTGAGTAGTACAGCGACAAGATCAAGTCGATTGCTATCATCGCTGAGGGTGTCCCTGAGCGACATGCCCGGGAGATTCTCTGGGAGGCTCAGGAGCGCGGTGTTCTCATCATTGGTCCGGCCACTGTTGGTGGTATCAAGCCGGGTTGCTTCAGGATTGGTAACTCTGGAGGGTACGTGTACTCTATCATTGTCTTCATGGGCCACCATTCACGTATATTTGTAGTATGATGGACAACATCATTGCATCCAAGCTGTACCGTGCTGGCTCCGTTGGATATGTCTCCAAATCTGGAGGTATGTCAAACGAGCTCAACAACATTCTCTCCTTCACCACGAACGGTACCTATGAGGGTATTGCCATTGGAGGTGACCGATACCCCGGTTCTACCTTCATCGACCATCTCCTTCGTTATGAGGCAGACCCTGAATGCAAGATGCTCGTCCTCCTCGGTGAGGTCGGTGGTATCGAGGAGTACCGTGTTATTGAAGCCGTTAAGACCGGCAAGATCAAGAAGCCGATTGTTGCATGGGCAATTGGAACTTGTGCCAAGATGTTCGCAACTGAGGTGCAATTCGGACATGCTGGTAGTATGGCCAACTCCGATATGGAGACCGCCGATGCGAAGAACAAGGCTATGAGGGATGCTGGCTTCATTGTCCCAGATACCTTCGAGGACCTGCCCAAGGTTCTGAGAGAAACCTACGAGAGGCTTGTACAGCAGGGCACCATTAAAGTGCAAGCCGAGAGAGATCCTCCCGTCATCCCGATGGACTACAAGTGGGCACAAGTGCGTTTTATTCGTTTCCCCTTTCTTGAGCGCTCTGCTAACGTAGACTGCGTCGCTATAGGAGCTAGGCCTTATCCGTAAACCCGCTGCCTTCATTTCCACTATCTCCGATGAGCGTGGCCAGGAGCTTCTTTACGCTGGCATGCGTATTTCCGATGTCTTCAAGGAAGACATTGGTCTCGGTGGTGTCGTCTCCCTTCTGTGGTTCAAGCGTCGCCTACCACCCTGGGCTACCAAGTTCGTCGAAATGGTGCTCATGCTTACTGCTGACCACGGTCCTGCAGTGTCAGGGTATGTCTGCTTCTGTTCTCGTCTTCCGGCGATTGACTCACTAACGTCGTCCTTAGTGCTATGAACACCATTGTCGCAACTCGTGCTGGAAAGGACTTGATCTCTTCGCTGGCATCTGGTTTGCTCACCATTGGTAGCCGATTCGGAGGAGCTCTCGACGAGGCTGCTTCCATGTTCTCTGGTGCTCGGGACACGGGCTTGACACCTCGTGAATTCGTCGACAACTCGAGGAAAGCCAACAAGCTTAGTACGTGTTGATTTTCATGCAGCCTTCGTGGCAATGGCTTACGTTGCTACAGTCAGTGGTATCGGCCACAAGATCAAGAGTGTCAACAACCCTGATCTCCGAGTTGAGCTTGTGAAGGAGTATGTGCGCAAGAACTTCCCTAGCCACAGTCTGCTCGACTATGCTCTTGCCGTCGAGAAGGTGACAACCTCAAAGAAGGATACTGTGAGTTGGATCCATACATTTTGTTCGCGTCGAGTCCGTTCTTATCATTACTTGACAGCTCATCCTCAACGTTGACGGATGCATTGCTGTTTGCTTTGTCGATCTGCTGCGGGATAGTGGTGCCTTCACGCGTGAAGAGGCTGATGAGTATATCAAGGTACAATTTAATGTTCTTGTTGAGCGATGAATCTGCGATCCTTAACTCTTCTGATTTCAATAGATCGGTACCCTTAACGGTCTCTTTGTTCTTGGACGTAGCATTGGTTTCATTGGCCACCACCTCGACCAGAAACGTCTCCGTGCACCGCTCTACCGACACCCCGCAGACGATATCTTCATCAACATGGCAGACGTGTCGCAGCCGCGTGTGCTTGGCAGGATGCAGTAGATTTTTTGTATGCTGGATTGGGATCTGAGAAGAAAATAACTGTTGTTTTACATCTACATTGCTTGCTGTATGATTGATTTGTGTTTTACATTTTGCTTTCATCTACTACAATAATAGACATCATTCAGACTCTTGGAGTAATCCATCATTGTTCAAACGTTAACGTTCAGCGTTAGATTTTGTGTATTTACCTCGCCATAGAGTGGGATGCAATTCGCGAGAGTTGAACACGTTRTCGTGTCTTAGTCAGGCACTCCTCCTTCCTTTCTTGCTTCCACTACCTTTGTCTGAAAAGCCGGGATCTGCAGGGATCTGCGTGTGTTTTGCTGACTTTCCAAATATCAGTCAAACTAATCATTCCACGGCTTTTTAAATGCAGCGCCTCGTCGGCTCAACGCTAAAACTTCGGATTCCCTCGAAGTTCCAACTTCCAAGTCGCACACTGGCTCGGTATTCATACAATGTTGCGGAACTTAGCTATGTAGAATGACTCAGAGGAAGAAGAATCTAGAAGAACTCGCTGCCATGCCGTGGTTGCAGTAAGTGATCGCTCAAACCTTGATCCTTCTGAAATACCAGATGGTTGGAACTTCAACTTCTCCGTGGAGAATGGAGCGCGGTGGGCCAACTTGAATCCGATTCGAAACGTTTCACTTTGACGCCCCTCAAGCGCACAGTACTCCAGACTCGACAGAGAGTAGACTCAGGTTTATGGACGCCGAACGGATACGCATTGCCATTTTCAACCATATTTCCGACGGACGAATCTAACCAATTGAATTTGGCCCTTCCTCTCCTCGACACGCCTACTGGGGGACGGCATAGTCCATTGATTTGCGGCCCTGTTGACCGCCCAAGTTGCTGCGTTGCAACACCGCATTCTTGAGACAGATCTGATATCATTTTTCAATATAAAAGACCACGAACTCATGTCGTATCTATTCGTGGTCTACAAGCCGCCCATTCACTGGCGCTAACTTTTTTCTTTTTCCGGCTGTGTTCAAACACTATTTTTCCTACCTTATATACCATTCCATTATAATTGTTATCTTTCAGCATGCCCCTTCTCAGTGTATCATTACTGTCGTTCTTTGCCTGTGTGGTGTCTTCAGGGTAAGCTCGTTTTAACGTTTTTCTGCGAGTACATTGATATCCATCTTTTTTTACCAGAGTACTAGCCGCTCCGGCAACTTCAATATTGTCCACTAATCCAGAACCTCACATGGATTCGCTAGAACGACACTTCCTTGGGGCCACTGCTCACCTCTCCAATAATCTCGTTCCAGACGCGCTCCTCTTCCTCTTTTCAATCCTAGCACTCTTAATTCTGGTCACTTGTATCGCAGGGGTTGCGCGGTGCTGTATCAGCTACCTCCGAACGCCCGCCCCTGATCCCATCTCCTTGATTATCAACCGGTACGAACTTGAGCAGGAAATGGAAGCATTGCGAAGGGATCCAATGATGCTTAGAAGAGCGCAAGCTCTCCGATTTCAAGAAGGATCACTCGAGGATCTCGCTCCTCCGCCTCCCCCTTATGTGACTGGCGCTTCCTCACAGACTGATCGGTGTCCACCGAGATACGTTAATGATCGCCAAAGCTCAGACTTGACTTTTGAAGGTGATTCAAAAACATCGTTATCGCTTCTATGGTGAATAGTAGGTCGAGCTTGGGTGATGAGCGGGGACGAGATTGTTTTTTTTTCATGAACTCTTTAGTAATGTTCTCATGCATGTAACCATATTTACCTTAGTGTTTAATAAGTCCATTTGTGAAGATGTGTCCCGGATACCACTTGGGGGGCGGGGGACACAACTAACATTCATGTATCTCAAAGGACCAGGAGAAGCGGTCAAGGATTTCAATTGCGGTCCTGTCTCCGACTTAAAACGCTAACATCTTCCCTCGTTGTCCGACCCCGTTCCGGCTACACCGCTAGCCCAGCCTGGATTGAATTCTCTCCGAAGCAATGCAGCGCAGCAGTATTGAAAGGTCGCGTTTGCCTCCCTCCTTTCGCGGAGATTCAGTTGATTATCACCTAGGCATAGACTGCGTGAGGAACTTATCATTGTAAGTACATACATACCTACTTCTCCAGACCCGACGGCTCAAAAGTATGTAGTCATCATCAAGGTTGTTAGATACATGAGGTACTGGTGCTAAACCCTGTCCGGAAGTCAATCACACGAGGGCACTCCGAGTCGAGGGTGGTGAGTGTCACGGATTGTGTAGTAATCGCTAATTTTTATATTCTAAAGTACAGTAACAATACAAATCTAATCGATACAACGTATTCAAAACTAAAACGACAGCAATATCGTGTATGTTGGTATTATTGAAGGGAAACGTACTTTTCAAAAGTTCAAACATTATTGGTGGTCATCTTCTCGCTTCTTGGCTCCTGCTCTGCAGTGCTCTCATCAGTACTCACTATCGGATTGTTCATTGTCTTTTTCTTCTCCCGCTTGTCACGAGCCTCCCTCTGTTGTTCCTCGATACCTCCAGGCCCCGCTTTCTCCATAAATAACTTCTGTCCTCTTTGCTGCCAATACGCCCGCTCTCTTTTCATACCTCTCCGAGCAAGGAAGTAACACCCAACGGCAGCTACAAATGCCCAAATGAACAATTGACCGAGTACCCAGCTATCGGTGAATGAGTAAATGATCTGCGGTAAGATACATAATAGACAACCCACCCAAAAGCAAAGTTCAAGGAACTAGACCACGTCACAGCGGCGGTAATACCGCAGTATATAACTCCACAGACAGTCCAATATATCGTCAATTCCGTCATAAGTACACGGAATGGTGGTGAGGCATTATATCTACAATTAGTGTTGGAGTGGGGTATACAAAAAAGGGAATGATTCCACTCGATGGAGCGTACCTGTCATATACTCGTTGACGAAACTTTCTCCCATGCTTGAAATCGACAGCAGCAACGTCCTCAATGCAATAAAACACGGCAGGTTTGATTTGAGATCCACAGGGCTCAGAGGAGCATCGTACGGGAAGGCGCCACTTATAGTAGTGTGCAAGAAGGGTAAAAAGGAATACAACGGCTACCGGACCAACGAGCATCATTGTAGACATTAAGAAAAAATTGCTAGAGACGAATGTGAGCAGGATGTTCGATTACGGAGCATTTAAGCACCCACTAAAATGCTATTGAAGGAGCGATGGCCAAGGGGAATGCAAATATAAGGAGGGCGAAAGTATACGTCCACATGACAAAGTCAAGATGCCACCAGACGTCAGTACCCAGAGGACCGTATACCTTGCGGTATCGAGCCACTATACAAGAGTGAGCGTTTCATTGGTAACACGAGTTGAAATACCTACGTCTGTATAAACGAAACGGTGCATCAAAGCACGAAGAAAGACCAAGAGCGGCAGAAGAGATGCCTATAAGCTCCTTGGTAGTAATCGGGGTGACTAGAAAGTAAAGAATCAGAAGACGAGGTTTCTTGAACTGAGAATACTGACAGTTTTGAAGCAGATAGAACAAGAGGCAAGGAATGACGACGTTGCACAAGATGAGAAAGGCAATGTATAGTGAAACGGAAATCCAGCTATAAGTAAAGTGTAAGTCTGGAAGTGTTAGGGTATCATGACTGTCATTATAATCGTTATTTTGTCTGCTGGAGATAGTAGTGGAAGACATGGCATTTGAAGAGAGAGAAGGAGTGAGTATGTTTTTATCGACGTCACTAATAGATGTGGGAACTAACTTCCTATTTCAGCTCTCCTCCACTTGACGTCATGTCCGCGCCTGTTACAAAATGCACTCTGTTCACCGTCATGTCCAACAGCGGAGCCCGACTTAGCACTCCCTCCTACTCTCATGAAGTTCCCTACAAAGATATGGGGCTTTGACCTCACAGAGATGAGATGGAACGCCTTCAGTCGTGCAAACATGTACGACAGGCGTTGGTATCTTCGTCGTGAACGTCTAAGTAAACTTTCTGTTCTCAAATTGGATTTTTCACGCTCTAACACCTTGTAGTTGCATACCAGATTGCTATGAATATCTGCTTAGCTGCAGAATGTACCGCAACCTACTCGCTATCCAAGTACGAGGATCTTCAGACACACGTCCAAGAATACGCGTTCTCCCTCGACCCCACCCTTCCCGTTGAGCTCCATAATAATGACATTATCGCCGCTGAGGTCTTGACCATCGTCTTTTGCGTATTCGTTGCAACACTATTCGGAGCAGATCTCTTTTTCCTCGTATTCTGGCCTCGCAGAACGTATCCGAAATGGTATAACGTCTCACGTTTGTTTCTGGCTGTTGGAATCACTGCCGGTGTTTTCGCTGCTGCTTTGATGAGTACAGTACGATCACGTCCCTTACAGCGGACTGCGACTTTTCTCTCATAATTTTCTCTCTAGATTGTCATTGCCACGCATTCCGCATTCATCACAGGCGCACCACCTGACGTAGCCAGGAGCTATACCGATTTATATTTCAGGCCCCCTTTGAGTACGTGTCGCATCATCTTGGATCTTTCCTGTGCTTTATTTCTGAGCCTGCAGAATATAATTCATGGGCGGTTAACATTGCCTATGTCGTTGTCCTCTGGGTTGGACTTGTTTTCACCGCTGCTAGGTATATATTCGCAAACGATCTATACCACAAAAGCTAACGCCTTCCCAGTACTGTTCTTATGTTCGCGGGTGTGACGCATGAAATGGAGCATGGCGCTGAACCTCGCGAGCCGCCTTACGATGAAGACAAAAACAAGTCTAGTGTCTCCACGTAACAAGGTACTATCAAAAAAAGGGACTGTACTTGTAAGATGTCTGTTTGCATTCCTCGCTATTATTTTGACATGAAACTTATCAATTTGTTATAGACAAGAAGGTTAATGACTGTAATGGACTTGATCTTGACTACGTACTATATGGACAACACCTACACACGCTTATAGGTTTTGGGTTTTCGCTCTCTTTTCACCATCTATCTATACCTTTACAACTATACCTGTAGATTACATGTCATCCTTTTCATACACTATCCCTCTGGTACATGTATTTTCTACAATAAAATAATTTTGCCTGTTTTTGTGACGGAGCGACTTCCAGATCCGGTTGATTCCGAGTGTCAACGTGACGAGAAACGCTTTCACTACTCTCAAGACTCAAAGTCAAACTCATCTTCATCGACGACCGCCATGTCCTAGTGTGTTCCCTTTCAACTCCTTCTCCCATGCTATTGCTAATTTGCACGTAGCGTAATTCTGGGCCGTGCCATTAAGAACGAACACATAGTGCTGGGTGTCATCGGTTCTGTTTTCGGAGGTGCTTTTCTTGCTACTCGAGGCGGCAAGAAGGAAGCCCTACCTACTGCTAGCTCATCGGTCATAGAGAAAGTGAAAGAGTCTGTTCCCATTAATGCTGGCTCGAGGTGCGCGTTTTCCTTCTCGGAGTGCTCATGTTACTGACAAGGCTATGTCACTTGTTACCCTGGTTCTCCTTCCCTCTATTTCGAACAATTTCAGCGAGGAAGAGCAATTGTACGTCTGCTACAACTTTCCTTGAAGAACTGAGTCGTACGAACTAACCTTGAAGGATGGACAGTATCCGCAAGTACATCGCTGAGGCGGAGAAGGAATCTGGCTCTAGTCATCACTAAGCTTAGGACCTTTTAAATGTATTTGAACTCCTGACCTCCACGCTTGTTACAAGCTACAGCGGAGATGAATGCAGCTCAAAAAAAGAACTAGAGTCGAACACACAAGACAGTTTCGTGTTGGACGCACTTTGGACCGCCTTGCATTATTTCATTTGCACTTGCACAAGTAGTCTTATTAGATACTAAAATGAATATCCATTACTATCATACTTTGTTGAGAGTGAGGATTTCAAGTAATGAATTGAAGATATAACCCGGACATGGATGACCGCAGCCGACACTTGTCTCTCACCTCCATGTCGACGGGCCCTGCAACTGCTTCAAAAGGCCCTCGACCTCTCCGCCTAGCATCTTCAGCAGAATCTCCTACTATCACCTCTCCTTCCCCAGTAACGCCAAACTTAGCCTTTAATTCCAAACGAAACTCTGCAAATTTCAGTTCAACTCCGCGGCGACAGTCATCTATTTCGTATAATCCTCCCCCTCGTGACGGTCCTTCCTCTCCAGCTTTCTCTAGTCCCCGTCACTCTAACTCACCTGTGAATGGACCAAATCAATATCCTTTTACACCAGATACGCCTGATCGCTCACCGCTGAGTCGTAGCGCTTCGGTCGGCGCTCGGGGATCGCGTAGTGTCGATTTCGACGCTGCTTCCCGCAGTGGGCTCAGTCAAGCAGGTACAGGGACGCCTAGGACTCCAATAACGCCGGGTATTCAAAGCCCAAACGGGCGAGCAAATAGAAGCAGTACTGGTTCCCTTGCTGCACTTGATTGGGCTTCCGGAGAGAGAGTGAAGGATAGGCCACCACTGACTTTGGTAGAAAAGTAAGTCTTCTTCTGCGAGAATGTAACAGAACCCATTCTGACGTATGGAACATCATCGTCGTTTGGGTGGTGATTACTCGAATCTTGCTCACGTACATTCATTTCAGACACGCAGAACTGTTACACTTCATTGCGCAGAAGGAATCCAAATGTCTAGAGTTGAGATCCCAGTTGGCTGCGCACGAAGCTGAACTATTGCAATGTACGTATCCACCAACTATTGACGCGTTCGACTCACATCTATTCGTGACAGTAAAGAAGAAATGGGA